>JAVTVY010003384.1:0-32129 GCA_036873755.1 Hanleya hanleyi | reverse complement strand
AGACCCGTTCCTCTGCTTTTTCAAATTGTTTTTTGAAATGTATTTCCCCATGCTAATTTGACTCATTTCAGAGGATTGGTGAAAGTTTTCATAAGAGAAAGTCAAAATATAGGTAATATAGGCGGTTTTGAGGAAAATATAGGAATGACTCAAAAATATAGGAAATTATACGAAATATAGGTGGCACTTGCAGGCCTGCAAATCTCCTCATTACTGGACAGTTAGCCAGTGCATACAAAACCATGCCTTCAGTCCTGTTAAATGAAGCTATTATTGTCTTAGCCATAATTTCAGCTCATACCTGCATCACTGTAAGCCTTTGTCCTCTTTGGACGGAGTGACACGTCAGTTAAGCGGGTGTGGCATACAACCCGGACAGTTTTAATCCACTCAATTCAGATCTTCCAAGTATATGACTAATGGCTGAAGAGCATGTTCTACAGCTAAGGCATGAAGCATATATGTATACGGTCTGCAATGGAGGGTAAATACATCATCGCATGGCACACAAAATCAAGGGTGATAAACCTAGTTTAGCTCAAGGGTGATAACCTTAGTTTAGGCCAAGGGAGATAACTAATGCTACAAATTTTACAAAAGAAAAAAACAGCTTCGACACCTGAATGTTTCAAAATGACAAGCGTGCCAAAAAATACATAAAATTTTTCCTGATAAAGAGTAGCTATAGCTCAGTATTCATCAATTAATTAACCTCACCCTTGATTAGATATCAGCTTGTATCGATTTTAGTTATATCCGCCCAACGATGCAATCAGTCTACCTTGAGCAATATACATGCATGGTCTGGATAAAACATGCAACAATCCCCTTCATGAATCTGTGACTTGCTTTATGCTCTAGGTGTTCTAGCCAGATTTCAAGTCTGGCCACACCCCTTTTGCTAATTTCATCATGTTTATTAGGAATTTCTTTTTTGAACAACCATCGATAAATAAAGCAACCAATTAGTAAAGGAATCATTTTTTATCCTTCCAACTGTCCCCTCCCCAAACCAATTATTCTACGGACTACGTTTGTATATACAGACATAGGGGTCTTTATAGCATATGGGAGATGACGAAAGCTAGCTAAGGACCTGTTGCATTTAATCAATGTAGAATCAAGTCGATTAGCGTGGAACCCTTTCTAAATGTGTGTCCCGATTGAGCTGTTATAACCTGTAGCGTTGCAATCTGTATTGAGGAATTGATGGATCGTTCGAGCGTGCTCGCATCTCTCCTTAGTCTTCTCACATTCCCTGGGAGGACGGCTATATTTAGCTTTCCAAGCTAGAACACTATTGATTTTTTCGTCCCCAAAGGGCTAGTTTTACACAGAAATGAGTCTATTGTCTTCCCATTGGTTGAGTTGGGTTCTCCTAAGGTATGCAGAAGATGTAACATGATCATGTAAGAAGACACATCGCCGTCTTGCCTCAAATGAGCAATGGACGCTTTCAAGCTAGGGACACATGACCAAATTTTCCTGGACAATTTTACAATGTTTAATATAAACTGGTGCACGTGTATTGCAAAATACAGTAAAATTTCATCTGGTCCAAAAACTAACATGAACATAATTGTTCGTATACATGTACATATAATCATAGAAAACAAGCCCTGGATGTCTAAGAACTGAGCTGCTCAAGCATATTGCCTAATCAAACTCTTCTATGCATCATGTGAACTGTGTATAAGTTATTCGGTGTCAGATAGAACCGTATCGATACTGCTAATATGGACTGCAATCTCGAGAGCCTTTGAAATACGGTTCTGTGGATTACAACAGAGAGAGAGATCTCGTTCAGCAATATTTCAGCTATAGCGACGACCAAACAAAATTCTAAGTATTCAAGTTAAAAACTTAGTAATCCAATTTAACACATTGAAACATACACACATTAAAACTTATATGCAACAAACTGATTTCTCTCAAATACCCTAAGACACAGTTTTCCCTCACCCGACCAAAAAGATCTTCTAAAGTATTTGCTCGATAAAAAGAATCTCTTACAATCTTGAAATCTATACAGTCGATAAGAATATGTTTCACTGTGAAATCTTCGTGGCATGAAATACTTATACACCTTGGGACTGACTCTTTTTTTAGTAATGTTCGTGAGTTAATCGTGTATAGCCAATTCTACATCGCCTGATCATGGCTTGATCGAAACTTTTCTGGCTGTTCAGATGTGTATAGCCTTCAACAAGCGCAAGAACCAGACCATATGTACCATATGATTTAGTTTTCCGGAATTCCTCAAATTTTCATTTTAACACGAATAAATGAAAAGTAGTTTCCGGTTGCGAAAGGCAGTGATATCATTCTATACTCGAGTATAAATGGGTATGACGAGCACCGACAGCAAATAAAACTTGTTACTCAAATTTATTGGAATGGAAAGTTGAGAAAATGGTTCAAAATCACAGAGATATTCTGTTATTTCTTCATTTCGTTAGTGATTCTAGAGGGTGATCAAATTTAACAAAAATGAATGATTGAAGTTTGTCTACAAAATTGGGGACGAATTGATTGACTTTTTATATGGTGATTGAAGTATTTGAGGATCAAACAAAATCAAAGTAGTATAGAGTCATATGTGGTATCCATTCTCAGATTCATCAGATTGTACAACCTACTGTAAGATACCCTCTGATGACATTGGGGATAAAGACCAATGCTTTTGTGAGAATGGCTCTTAGCCAATGATGCAACATTGTCCATTACCAAATGGGATGGATTGACTTCGGATATCATGGTTAAACAGGATGCACTGAGCTTTAGTGGATTCTTTTTGCTCGGATCTTTGTAGCAATGAGAATGATGAAAAAATTTCCAGGAGAAAACGCTGTTTTTATTCTTTTGACCCATCAGCCACGAGGAATGGTTTTGACCCATTTCCCATTAGCAGACCATTACCAAGACCAATAAATCCAAGGTTCTTTACGACACATAGCTCCATGGACAAACTTAAGAGCCTGTTAGCAGAGGAATTCCAAGATATAAATCCCGAAGTTCAAATTACTGAGGATGTGATCTGACTTCACAGTTTTCCTTTTATTATGCCACAGGGAATATCAATAACTGCTGTACCCCAGATAACTGCATGGTGCGCAATCACCACCAGCCATCCAAACTACTACCCAGGGTATAAATTAAATGTCTCTAATCAGGCAGTTTTCCTTGTTTGTTAAGTACCAGTGCACACCTAGCTGGTTCTGTCGGAAGCAACTGAATCAGGCAATTACTGTAGACAGAGAGTGTTCGCTACATATCTTTGCGACATCTTCATGTGAATGGAGAAAATTCAAACACAGGAAGGAAGCAATCAGAGATTGCTCAATTGTATGCCCCCCCCCTTCCGCTTTAATCCGACACTGCCCCGCCATTGTTCTGTTGTTTATTGGTTGGTGGAGGCCTAATTTGGATAATTATAAAAATTCTGTTTCTGTCACTTTTTTTGCCATGCCTCACATAATACATATTCCAAGTATCAGCCAACAAGTGATAATACGATGTTTCGATGCAAGATGGTCGCCAGGGCTTTCGCCAAATCCGAAAATGTGACCTGGTTATGAGACCTACATTCCTTGGGAGTATATTGTGGTGAAATTATGAAGCGATCAGTGAACTTTGAATTTTGCACCCAATTCACTCTTTTTGGGGCAACTTCATACTTTAACTTCAGGACCTATGTTGTCTGCTTTGGAATGTAGGATAACATATAATATAGCCATTTTTCTGGTCCAAATCGGTTATGGACTGAGATCCAGCCTGGACAAATGAATATATCCCATTCACTTTAGTTTTGATAAACAAAGGGCCATACATAACACTTGAAAATATAACCGAAAGCAGAGAAACTTCATGCTGCACAACTATGGGTCACTGACCACATACATGTATCATGCAAATTTCATACTTGTCCATACAATATTAACCGAGATCCAGCCCGCCAAGTCTCAAAGATTTGAAGAAAAAAGGGCCATAACTGTTGAAAATATACGCGAAATGTGGAGAAACTTCACGCTGCACAACTACAGGGCACTGACCACATATCCTGCAAATTTCATAATTGTCCATACAATATTAACCGAGATCCAGCCCGGACAAGTCCCAATTCACACAAATTTGAAGAAAAAAGGGCCATAACTCTTGAAAATATATGCGAAACGCGGAGAAACTTCACGCTGCACAACTACAGGGCACTGACAACATATCCTGCAAATTTCATAATTGTCCATACAATATTAACCAAGATCCAGCCCGGACAAGTCCCATTCACAGAGATTTCAGAAAAAGGGCCATAACTCTTGAAAATTATACCGGAACTCGGAAAAAACTCAACGCTGCACATCTACGAGGCACTAGCCACATTCCATGCAAGTTTCAATCCTGTCCATCAAATATTAACCGAGATATTGCTCGGACAAGAAATTCGGACGGACAGACGGACAGACGGACAGACGGACGGCAAGACAGACGGACGGACGGACAAAGCGATCGCTATATGCCCCCCCTCTAGTTAGAGGGGGGGCATAATGAACAGGGTCATGTGACAATATTTGTAGGCATTGCAACTTAGATATTTTATGATAATGAGCTTACATGTGATCAAAAGCTTGTGTGTTATTGGTTGATGAAAAAATATCGCAATTGATTCAGTGGGGAGTTGCTGCAGACCTCCACAATCGTCCCCGATTGCTCCCGACTCATTGGCGAGAAATCATAACAGTTTGATATGTTAGTAAAAAAATTTCCACACACCTAGCCGAATCACTGTTATTGGTCCCATTTTTGTCACTTACGAAAGAATCGTGAAGGTGTGCACGAGGCTAGAAATGGAGAAGCGCTTTGAACATTCCTGCAAGACCATGCAGGCCTAGTAAACTTCTCCACGCATGCACCTTGTCCATCCTTCTATTCCCGTGTGCTCCGTGCATGGACCACAAATCCTGGCACTCGGCCCATCCGACTGAACTCTTGAAATATCACACTCCCACATACTGATAAAAAATCTGGGCTCGATCAAATTTATTAGGAACAGGAAGTTGACAAAATAGTTCAAATCATGCATATAATCCAATATTTCTTCATTATTTCCATGATTTTCGAGGGTGATCAAATTTATTAGCATCACCGATTGGATTTTATCTCCAAAATTGAGGTTGACTGAATTTTGATAGGGCAATAGAATCAGTATTATTAACCAGAGAGACTGGTCTGGTTCCAAATAAATTAATGGTTAATAAAGTCAGAGCTTCGACACTGACTCTGAACGTTAATAACCAGCATATATGTGCATATGATTGCCCCATGGGTAATTCTGCTAATTTCTCCGGATTTATGTAATTTAGCCTCTGGACGTGAAGCAAGCCTATAACCCTAACCACGCTGAATGCCATGGATCTATACATCCACTGCATCATAACCACAGAATGGAGTAGACATGTTCTGGGGGTAGAACACCTAGCACATTCCATGTTGGTGCTTCAAGTTACAGTTTATAGCTCAATAAAATATAAATAAAAGCTCTATGGTGAGTAACCTTACATTCTGCACCAGTCCTAAATCAGTTTCAGAGATGTTTTACATGTAGCATTCCCTTACTGTGAAATTTTTCACATTTGAAGTTTTGAGTGAGCGAGTGAGGGAATTGGGCTTTCAATATTCTTTTCAGCTATATCACGATGGGGAAGGGAAGGGAGGGGCAGGGGTATTACTTGTAACAGTGAGTGAGTGAGTGAATAGAATTTAACGTCGCTTTCAACAATATTTCAGCTATATCACGACGAACCAACTAAGCACCACCCAGCCCAGTTGTGTTCCTGCTACTGTAACCAAGTGCCAGGTGACAAACTGAGACGTCTGAATCACTAATTACATATAGCTGTTAAATATCATATATATTCTTTATTGTAGACTGACATCTTTTGTAAACTATTTCACTTGTGTGTTTAAGCTGCAACCTTGCCTATTTGAATCAGACATCTGTTGTTTACTGAACTGAACCCCTGGGTTGTCATATATGTATTTGGGAACAATGGTGCTGCCAAGTCACAGATATTGTCTGACAACTCAGCATGTAGAACTCGTTTAGGCCAGTCCAGTAATTATTGTATCTTTGATGTCCTACTGTTTAATTGAAATCATATCCTGTCATTTTAGCATAAAACCACTAGTTTGTGAATGTTAGTCAGTTTGGTATCCAGCTCGAGAAGAGACAACATTGATCTATGTTAAGTCTGGTACCCAGCTTTCCGGAAAGACATTGTTAGACCTTTAATCTACATGTAAGTTATTACACAGATTCTACAGAGTGGAAACCACGTTATGAGAGGAAAACCTTTTAAGAATCTGTTATATTGTACATGATTGCACACCAGGATTTACCGGAATTATATGTTAAAGTTGGAACTGTCTTCTTGAAGTTGGAGTTACTTTCATTCTATACTTATTGAGTGTCACTAGGGTTAAATGCTAGCTCCCCCAAAATAACCCTTTGTGATAACCAGTCAGCCAGCCTGGTTATAGTTGGTGTGAGAACCCATGGGCTTGAGTGGATTCTATCTTCACTCAACTTTTCCGATACCTCAACGTTTGCTCGCATCCTGTGAATAACACCTGAAGACTTCAAGATGGTTCCAGAGTTTATACCAGAAGCTGTCGCTGATGTGCTGCACATGCTAGGACTTTCAACTTTACCTTCAACATGGAACACTCAAGAGTTAGGATGCAAAATACAGCTCAACTTGACATGGAAGAAACCAGAAGGTACTGTACATGTAAATACAAGTAGCCCTGTTATGCAAACTAAACCTCGTTCTCACAAGTCGTCAGCTAAACGTCTGCGTGATCAGAGGAGACTTGAACAGTATCTCCAGAAGAAAGATATTGAAAATCAAAGTAGCGCCAGTAATTCAACAGCCCAGGATGAAGATTTCATGGAGGATGTACATTCAACTGTGAGTAGTTTGTCAAACACAACAACAAATAACTGTCCACTTCCAAACTCCCAGATACATATAACAAATCTTGTGAATGAGGAATCACCTGTGAGCAAGATATCATGTATGACAAGCCAGGTAGATTTTGGATATCCAAAATCACTTGTCTCAACTGAAGTTAGCAGTTTCGTGGACTACAGACCAGCAACAAACATTGAGGTTATTGATTCTACCAGCCAGACAAACACTGTTTCTGGTCACTCCATAGAAACACAGACAGAAACCATTCCGGAGAATCCCCACAACTCTAAATATGGCATTAAAGTACAGGACATACGCCCTCAAGAGTTTATGGCATTACGCTATGAAGATGGCCAAGAACAATACATGGTCAGGTGGATAATGAATTGCACTTGGGTTAACAGAGAAGACTTTGACGAACTGCTGAACATGATGTTGTTTTGTCATGGTCCACCTCCTTTTTGGAAGGGATATTTATAATATAAAGTGTACAAGGTATCTCTGATTCATTACTTCTTCAAGTGCTTGTCATATGTATTTTTAAAGATATTTAAGTTGTCTACATGGCAATTATTATTTGTCTATATCATCTTCATCGAAGTGTGATGTATTTGTATTGTAAGCTTCATAATGTATCATAGGTTGATTAGATTTAATACCAGACGTGAGGACACGTCTTACCAGAAAGGGAGGCAACTGTAACCAAGTGCCAGGTGACAAACTGAGACGTCTGAATCACTAATTACATATAGCTGTTAAATATCATATATATTCTTTATTGTAGACTGACATCTTTTGTAAACTATTTCACTTGTGTGTTTAAGCTGCAACCTTGCCTATTTGAATCAGACATCTGTTGTTTACTGAACTGAACCCCTGGGTTGTCATATATGTATTTGGGAACAATGGTGCTGCCAAGTCACAGATATTGTCTGACAACTCAGCATGTAGAACTCGTTTAGGCCAGTCCAGTAATTATTGTATCTTTGATGTCCTACTGTTTAATTGAAATCATATCCTGTCATTTTAGCATAAAACCACTAGTTTGTGAATGTTAGTCAGTTTGGTATCCAGCTCGAGAAGAGACAACATTGATCTATGTTAAGTCTGGTACCCAGCTTTCCGGAAAGACATTGTTAGACCTTTAATCTACATGTAAGTTATTACACAGATTCTACAGAGTGGAAACCACATTATGAGAGGAAAACCTTTTAAGAATCTGTTATATTGTACATGATTGCACACCAGGATTTACCGGAATTATATGTTAAAGTTGGAACTGTCTTCTTGAAGTTGGAGTTACTTTCATTCTATACTTATTGAGTGTCACTAGGGTTAAATGCTAGCTCCCCCAAAATAACCCTTTGTGATAACCAGTCAGCAAACCTGGTTATACTACTTCAAAGAAGAAATCTTTGAAGCAGCATCGAACCAGACACCCTCCATCCACCCTATAAAACACTACTTGTAACAGAGCAGATCTAATGCTGCCATTTTATAGTGCTGTCCCACTGAAATATCATGCCATAGGCAGACATGACACCCCACTCAGTCATATTATACTGACACCGAGCGAACCAGTCCTTGTTCTATCCTCTTAATGTTGAGTGTAAGTGAGGAAGCAACAAGTTTTGATGAGGCCTTTACTTTGTAAATAGCATTACATGGATATATAGCGATTAACAAATAGCGATAATTAAATTCATAAATGGGACAACAGTGTCTATATGTAAACCTGGTAATTATCTGTAGTTTTCATGACAATTTTGATTATAGTAAAGTTAGATGCAATGATAAACAAACAATTCTTTATAAATGGCCTTTCTCCAATTACTCCACTTTTACCATGTTTGCTGGACAAACAAAGGGTTAGCTAACAAATTACATCAAGTTTGTTTTACTTTTGTTTTCCATATATTTTCATTCAGAAACCAACTGCAGAAGACTGTGTACGTGTCTATTGCTCGAGTTGTTAGGAGTAACAATTCATGCATGGCAGCTTCAGCAAAAGTAATTTGAATCTGTGTGCTACATGTGTCAATGAGTTAACATGCAAATCCCCACATTCACTGTGGCCACACAAGTAATTTTTCATTCATCCAGAGTCACAGGTAAACTTAATTACTAGCCATATACTAGGTTGCAAGGTTACATCATTAAGTCTTCCCACCTGTGGTCTATTAACTTACATGTGAGTGTGTATATACCTTACAAATTAGGACTGCAAGTTTATATTGTATATAATACAGGCAGGTAATAGAGCGGACACTAGAAGAGTATATATACCACACCCCGAAGCTACCTGTTACAATATATACAGAGCTAGGGGTCTAACTGTGACAGGCAATGAACGATTAAATAGAGCTGATCATCAAACTTTGATAACGAATTCATCTTATATATCCCATGGGAATTGACAACTAAAACGAAACTAAAAATCAAATTCAATTTCATATTCTGTAATTGGGTCAGTTTCTCTGAAATTTCACTTTTTCGTAAATTAATTATCAAGAAAGAAGAAAGTCTACTCACCTATAAAAAGTATTGGGGGTCAAGTTTGACCTTCACCCGTGATAAAGTTCAGATATGGGGCAACTGGAGTGAGTATAAGTATCGGGCTCCACCAGGGGTACCTGTTATAACGATGTCCCACCACTAATGCTAACGAGAAACTGGACAGGTAGAGTTAGTCTGCAGTGGCCAGATATCAGGGGACCGGTTGATTGATGGCTGGCTTAGTCTCTTTGCTCCAGTCTGGACCTGTCCACTCGCTCCTATAGGAGGCCTTATAGGTTATCTACCAAAATTTCCCCCTTAACCTGGCCAACTTCACAGGGCCAGTCAGTCCTGCCTTTACTGTGCACCTATTATCACAACCTGCACAAGACACTCGAGGCTCACGACAGGTGCGACTCGCCCACCTGTGAGTTTAAATTAATTTAACGTCCACTTAACCCGATGACCTCTGTGAGAGATTGTGATGGAGAAATGCTCGGATGGTGGATAAACCGATTGGAAATTTTCAGGACTTTTAAAATTCGTTTTTAGAAGTTTTTGGAGTAAATGTCTCAATATTTGCCACCAACATCTCAAGATTTGATAGCGGCCTTGAATTTGAAGGAAATCCAACCAAGAGTTGGACTACATGTCTGAACACAACCAGCTCTCCAAACAGGGAAAATGACCCTTGACAGCACACAATACCTCTGCCTGGGGAGCCATAAATCAGACACTGATACATACTTCAAACTTCAGTTTAAAATGTATATACATGTACGTATTTACAGAGGTCTAGCTGAGCCATAGATCAATCCATAAACTTGTATGGCAGATTCAAGTGATCTGAATCAGAGACCATTTTTCCCAGTATGCTCTAGTGTCAAGGTAAAGTAAACGAAACGAAACGAAAAAAAAAAAAAAATAATAAAAAAAGCAATTGAACAAAAAAGTATTCATTCTGTGCATTCCAGACAGAAATTAATCGATGGACTGATTTTGTTTTATTATCAAATCTTGAAATGCGAGACCCAAACAAGTAATTACATTGTGGCGTGCCGATATCAGATAATCAGGATTCTGATAACGTTTAATCTCTGACCTATATCATAGGACTACTGTTGTTAGTGCCACGTGAAGCATGTGATACAATCTGTAGTAGAAGGGATTCATGATCATTGCGATCATTTTAAGCCAAATGTATATTATGGCATGGTGTTAAAACTAGATCATCGAACAGAGGAGGCTGTTACAATGCCATAAACTAACTAATAATTCAATTAAACAAGTGGACTTCCCCACAATGAAATCAGGGGGTGAACAAATTTATTAGAGTAAACAATTGACAGAATGACCCAAAAATTATGCACACTGTTAATTTTAGAATGTGATCAAATTCAGTAACATGAACTGAGACCCCTTGGTCTAGGGTGTATTTAAATAGGGTCTTGGTTACGGAACAAGCTTTCGGTGGTAATTAAGCAACTAGCTTCTGTTCCGCGTGCAAGTGTGCTTGAAGTTTGACCCTCCATTGAAATCATTCTTGAGATATTGCGGTAATAAGAAAATAGAAGGATATATGTACATCAAGACAATATCTCAATATTTTATCAGTCGCCCATGACCAGATGTGTGTCTGGTGTGAGTTAAGTATGCCTTGGCTTTATCATTATCGAGATATGGTAAAAAAGCATTTGATGACAAATGGATCTGGTGACCCAGAAGAAATGGGTCAATGTCACTGATTTTCAATAGGCTTCTGTTCTGTAACCATATGAATGGATGATGTAAGTTTGGTGTCCCTAGGTTTTGTACCATGTCTGTTGCCACGAGGGAAAGATGAATTTCCTCTACATGATGACATCATATCCAGCTGATATCGTAGTTAGTTATATCGTCGCTATATGGCCGAAATAAAGCTGCATGAATGCGACGTTAAACCCTAACTCACTCACTTGGTGTTCCTAGGCAGTGTCCTTCTTGAGATATAGTATTATTGAGAAAACAGAGATGGACAGGTGGAGATATACATGTACATATATGTATGAATGGACAGATATACATGATGCTGTCGAGGATAAAAAATAAGATTTGAAGGCGATTGAATTTATTTAGGTGATTGAATAATGAGATGATTTGCCATATATGGTGAATACAGTAATAATTAAAACACAGGATGTGTGATATCTCACCCAGAATTTATTAAAATAGGAAGTTGATGAAATAGTACAATAACGGATGTTGTAAATTTAACAATTCAATCACAGGAAGTGAAATTTTCCATCACAAAATCAGAGGGTGATCAAATTTATTTGAACAGGAAGTTTACCATATGGTCCAAAATCATGCCGATACTCCATTATTTCTTGATTTTATTGATTTTAGGGGGAGATTCAAATTCATTTGATTGAATTTTGTCCACTAAATTGAATTCTAATAAAGTCATTGAATATTTAGAGTATTTATACCATATAGGCAATCAAATTATTATACAGTCTTAAACTGCAGCTCCACAATTCAATCACTTAATACATATTTTATAAGTTTATTCAAAAACATACTCCGTCTAAATTCACTTCTGATGCTCTAAGTTTTAGACCACTTGGACCGAAGGATATACTTTCTTCTGCATACATATTTTGAAACAACTCAATAACAGATTTGAATAAGTAGAACTTATAGTTTCTAAAGAATGTTTTTTTTAATTGGCTTCTAAAGTGAGTTATGAAGAGATTGAATTATTTGGGACCTTAATGTTCATAGTTGGGTTGCTCTACAACATACTGAATAAAGAAAATGGTTTGAGATTTCAAACTGATTGAGTTGAATGGTGGTCTAAAAGTGATTTTATTATCAGAGCTAGAGCTAGCTTACTGTAGGTATAGGTTATGTATTAATATGTATCATGAAAACTGATTAAATCTACTGATATATCATAAATGTTGAGACCAGGTGATTTATTAATATGAGGAAGCATCAGGATCGAATTCCACACCTCAATTATTCCCCCACCCTCACACATTCCTGAGAACCTCAGCCCACTGCCTGATATTTCCCCACTGATTCGCTCTAAGAAGTTGGACAAAATTCCACATATCTCCTCTGCCGCATGCGCTCTCAAATCCTGCATGAATACAACAAATGCATGCCTGTGCGACCTGTTTAACTTGACCTAGATTTGACCCGGTACTTTACTTCAAATGCAATCTTCGCCATAGGTAAAGCCTCGCCAGCTCAACCTTTTCATAGTCTAACAATGAGCAGTATGTAATACATGTCCAGTACATTAACCCAGTTTAAATTCTTTAATAGACTTTTCAATGTTAGTTCAAGTCACGGTTTCGGAGTGACATTATTACGGTGTATTGAACATCAATGGAGAATGTACGTATCTCACCGCCCATGGATCATACAACTGAGCTATATATACTACTTGTTATACAAGTTTATCTCTAAATGCTTAACTTGAAATTGTATCAAACTGGAAAATCCTTAGAAATCGATAATATTAACTGAATACAAAGCTCGAGATGGAATATATTCCACGAATGTACCGCACCTTTATGCATGATGCATGTACTATACAGACCAGTTTCTCTTCATACTTTGAAATTTTGCAGAAAACGATTAAAAATTTAAAATTATTCTAGATCATATCCTGAATTTTCCATATCATAGGCTGAGGTTGTTTCCAAGGTAATGAACAGTCGTGAGTGAAGACAAAACCGGTCTAAAATTTCACCTATATAATTGAACCGGTTCATTCTGGTTAGGATAATGACACTTGATTCATTGTTAAATTTCTATCAAGACTGTTATGTGGGCAGGTCTTACTTTTCATTATTCATTACTCATTATTTGAAAAGAATTTGGGTCAAAATTATTCAGCTGCCATGTTTGGGAATGTTTAAACAAATAAGTTACTGTTAACTATGTCGATCTATATTATCTCCATGCGCTTCAGTGCACAGCTTGTTTACCTCCATCTAGTGCGCGGCAATTATGTATCTCCGTCGTTAGAAGAGTTCCACTTCCTGTTGGCGCTCGATGGAAAGTTGTAATGGCGGCATAAGTTGTGTATGTTGTCGAGGACAATTAAATGATCTGAACCTTCTAAGACGAGTTTGTCTACGCTGTTTAATAGAGTCAACATTGGTAGCAGAGTGTAGTTGATCCAACCATGGCGAACAATTACAAGCATCCACCACGTTTTGATGAGCAAACGGTCTTCGACAGTTGGAAAAACGAACTTGAAATTTGGCGTCGAGTGACGGACCTACCGAAAGAGAAACAAGCGTTAGCGGTCTCGCTGTCATTGTCCGGGAAAGCCAGAGAGACGGCACTAGAAATTCCGGCAGATGATTTAGCAAAGGACACGGGTATGACCACTTCTCCCCTGATGGGAGTTTCCAGGGGACCATATTATTTTTGCTGATTTTGTCATTTCCATCGTCAATTTTGATCAGTTGATGATATATCTTTGAAGTTGTCGAGCAAAATGAGGTTGGCTTAAACAATTTACTGATTTCAACATGTTCAAAGAGAGAAATTACACTTGAAAAGTAATTCAAAGTAGGAAAAACTGTAAATAATGAAAATGGTGGAAAAAACGAGCAGTACGTAAATTGGCATGTGGGCAGCTGCTGGGAAACAAGGAATCAAGTGTGGCCGGCCTTATGTAGAGAGAAGGAGACGTACCAGTACTTGTATTGGATGATTTTTTGGAAATTATCACACTGCAGCAACTTTATGCGGCATGACTGTGCACATGACCATCATCATTGCATGTATTCATGGTATTTGAACTATCATCATGTGAGTCTGCAAACTAGGCCTCGCCAGCAGGAGGTTGTTGGGTGTGACTGACACACTCTCGGAGCTCAAGATGCATGTTATTTTTCTGTACTGAACAATGCATGCACAGAACTGCTAATACGGGTAGTTTGGGGGGGGGGGGGGGGAATTTGGTTTAATGTCACACTCAAGTTTGTTTCACTCATATGGTGACAGTTTGGTTGGTGCAGGAAGCCGGAGTACCCAGACAGAACCACTGCCCGTCAGCAAGTAACTGACAAACTTCCTCACATGGACCAGCTGGGATCGAAACCGTGCCGGTTCAGCGGTGTGAGGCCAGCGGTCACCAGCGAACCGCCTTAGATCACTAATAAGTAAGCATAAGACATGAACCCCTCTTAATGAATCCTGGTGACACCCATGTGCTTGCTTGTTAGAGTGCTTAGGAAAGAACAACGGCCATTTTGTTCTATTTGGGAACAAGAAAAAAACGCTATTAATTCTTCTTACTGATGTCATATAGTGTTCCTTTCAGTGATAAAACTGCATGGGCCGAAATCTGGTTGCTCCCAATATTTTAGAGGGATAGTGTTGGCTGGGTAATATATTAGTCTTATCTGGTCGATGCAACCAGTGTCGAATTAAATTCCTCCGACATAATAACATTTCTGACAATTTCGCAGTTTAAGAAAAAAACACCAGACCTTACTAACTGTACACTCTAACTGTTACAGAACTGAGGTCCCTATCCTAAAGGTCAGCGCACAGTAGTTAACCATTAACTATGCTAAGATGAAAGGCTTGACCACCTGTGGTTTGAGGTGTGATAAACCAAGATGTTACTTAACTAGAGGGAAGTTTAAGTCAATATTGTGTTAAGGGGGGCATGCCTGCTGCTGGGCAACAAGTACCACTTCACAGAGTTCTGTAAAATACTTCAAATTCACAACAAAGTCCTTCAGCGTTTAACCATCACTTTAGGTGTTATGTTGTATGTATAAATTGAAGTATCTTTTTAAAGGTGATACAATTTATATTTAAGTTAATACATTTTACTGACGAGTTTATAGCTCGAACAAGCTTTACGATCGAAACATGACAGGACAGGTATACTAAAATATATACTAAAATAAAATTATCTTGTGACACAACTGATTTATGAGAAAAGACTAAGTTAGAAAATGCTGTCAATACTAATTTCAATCCAGGGCTACCCCCTTAAAGTGATCGTAAACCCTCCAGTAAAGTTTCCATCAAATGAAAGACCATTGCAAACTGTGTGGAAAAATATTTATTATAATTTTATTTGATTTTATTACACAAAGTAAACTGCAAATAAAGCATGGTATTCTATGGCGGTCTGTTGCAATCATATTTAGGTTCAGTGATGTCACACTGCCTTAATACATATATTTCAAACTTTGTATGCACTTTCCAATGCTTGATTCAAGCTTAAGGTGTGCATACTTTGAGTTTCAACACAGACTCACTGTTCCAATGTGCATGTTTCACCAAAATCTGGGAGATGGTAACTCATAACTGTCAAGTCAATTTGAATCTTGCATTTAATTTCCCAGATTTTGGTGAAACATGCACATTGAAACAGTGAGTGTGTTGAAACTCAAAGTATACACACCATAAGCTTGAATCAAGCATTAGAAATTCAATTGGAAGTTTGAAATATATGTATTAAGGCAGTGTGACGTCACTAGACCTACAGACCACCATAGAATACCATGCTTTATTTGCAGTTTACTCTGTGTAATTAAATCATAAAAAATTATAATAAATATTTTTCCACACAGTTTGCAATGGTCTTTCATTTGATGGAAACTTTACTTGAGGGTTTACGATCACTTTAAACTAGAGGGTGACTGATCGAATCCAAATTATGACAACTTAATAAAGTATTTGGAGCAATAACCTCTACCTGCACCATTGCAAGCATGAGCATGAAACGTTGATTGAGATCCCTTCCACCATGGAGGCAAATAGAACATCACATTCAATGAATGCAAAACCTTGTTGTTGGGGTATAGTATTATTTATCACTGCAAGTTTCAATATTCAAAGCCCAGAAGCCAGTACTTCATGAGATATACATCCAAAAATAATTCCTGGAAACCACGGTTGCTGCTTGCCATGCATGCGGACAAACAAAGAGGCACAGTCCAAAAACAATACCTCACCAACCCATATGGAGGCAAGGAACAGACTTTAGAGATGTGTGCAACATTTGGTAGACATTCACCAGCCTTTCCATTATTTGGCAAACAATTTTCCTAAAATGTCAAGAAGCTAATACACAAGAAATTTTTTATTTCGTACTAATTCCCAGCTTCTAAATGCCAATGAAACAAAACGTAAGATGGCACAGCTCATTCAAAAAATTCAAGCCTCCCCCCCCCCCCTCTTCAACTTCTTTATTTTCGGAACAATTAAGCAGGATATCAGTTAATAATTTGCCCACATTTCTTGGCTATGATCTGGTCATATATAGATATCGATGGTCACTTCCCACAGTTCTTAGAGAGTCAATATTGAATCTGTGATGAACAAAGGCTTGCCAACACTCTGATAATCAGGGCCATCAATACCAGTCTGGATTCATATCAAGACAAGACAATATTAGTAATACAAATGTAAATACAAATGTATTCTAACAAAACCCTAGCTCTGTGTTCTCTTGAGACCCATTGATACACTGGACCCGAGGTACAAATCCAGCTCACTTTGAGGTAACGTTGTCACTGTGGGTCATCTAAGCTCACCAAAGCCAGCGTGCATGTAATCTGTCATAAAGTTCTGCAAACTAAACGTTTCTTGAAAACAACTTCTGCTAGCAAATTTTGCATACATTCATGATATCAGCAACATATGTGATGGTAAAACTTTGGAGTAAATGGAGTACAAATATACTCAAATTAATAGTTTCATCATTTATAACTTACCACTATGTCTTCATTTTGTCTTACAAAGTTGCCCTTCTTATATTATTTCTTTCCATTCTCAAAGTTACTATTTGCAACAATGTTCATATTTTGTTTCGCAAAGTTACTATTTGCAAAAGTGTTCATATTTGGTTCCACAAAATTGCTATTTGCAACAATGTTCATATTTTCCCCCAGAAAGTTGGTATTTGCAACATTGCCCATATTTTGTTTCATAAAGTTACCATTTGCAACAATGTTCATATTTTGTTCTGAAGTCAGAATGTTCTTATTTTGTTTCACAAAGTTACTATTTGCAACAATGTTCATATTTTGTTCTGAAGTCAGAATGTTCTTATTTTGTTTCACAAAGTTACTATTTGCAACAATGTTCATATTTTGTTCTGAAGTCAGAATGTTCTTATTTTGTTTCACAAAGTTACTATTTGCAACAATGTTCATATTTGTTTCACAAAGTGGCTTTTAAAAATAAAACTCAAATTTTGTTCCAAATTTCTCCTCATCCAATGTTTAGATGTTTGCCTCACAAAGCTACTTTTGCAACGATGTTCAGATTTTGTTACACAAAGTTACTATCTGCAACAATGCTCGCAAAGTTTCTCTTTGTTAAAATGTTGAGATTTTGTTCCACTTGTGGCATGAATACCTATTTTGTTCCACCAACAATGTCCATTTACTCTTTCCATTTTTTCTCAACCACTTATATGATAAACATTTATTATACCATACAAGCATGGTCAGTCAATAAACATGTACCCTGTGGAAATTATTTCTTCTGTCAATTCACCACTATCAGTATATTCAAGAGGATTTGCTCGTGATAATATTAATTTTCATGCAGCTGTCAAACTACAGAGATTCTTGATTACAGAGATTTTAAGTTAATTATATTCGCATACAGTGGTCGTGTGCGCCTGCAGCAAGTAACATTATACACATTGCAGCTACTCACAGCTAAGCATATTCATTACACGTCCAACTGCAGCACGAAAGATGATTGCAAGGGCCAGTCTGAGAATACCACTGCAGCGAATTCCTACCTTCAGGCAATTGGGCTCTGTGTAAATCTGGTTTATTAGTGTTACAAACTAATTATTCAAGGAGGGCTGGAAGATTCCCTCCACAGATCCGCTTCCAGGCATGCTCCACAAATGAATTATCTAACATAGCTAATTGGCCTCATTAGTCGACTTCTGATACACAGTCTTATTACAGTGGAAGATGTGCAGGGGGGGGGGGGGAGGAGGAAGTTAAATATATCTTTTGAGAAATTGTTCATAATCTCGCAACTGCAACTTCTGTATGCCCACCGTTTGGGTACTTTGTTCTTATCAGCTTAAGACACTGTGTGTGGGGTGTAATTGAATATTAATACCAATTATCCCTATCCGGTCCTGGACCCTCAGTCATCAATCAATTTTCTATCAAAGTTAATCTGTTTTCTGAATCCATGTGGTGCTTATTTCCAAATAAACAAGATTAATTGTCGCTGGGAGGAGGGTCAATGGGTGTGAATGACCCACCCCCCACCCCCCTCTCAGAGCCCAGAGCATGGTCTCATTATTAATCAGCACAATATATTAATAATACCAATAAACAATAGGAAACACACCCCCCAAAGAAATCCCTTCATGATATGGACATGAACAATAAACAAATTTTATCCATCCTATACACAATAATGCAGCTTAAATGCAGACAGTTAACCTTTTTGAATTGCATGTAGCAGTTTCATCAATGAATATTTTTAAGGATACCAATATGTATGAAGTATAATTAGTGGTTTATCTTTCAGAAACACCTTGGTTATGAATTTTTCATCTTATTCAGGGTATCAAGACCGAGTGACATAGTTAATATTCAGCTCCTTGAGATTTGTATTCAGTATTGATTATGACCTCAACTGTGGCCAGGCAATTGGCACAATTTCACTTCAGAATGAATATTACTCTCAAAATGATTCAGGGATTTCTCTTGAAGTTCAGGTCATACATCAACAACTCAATTTTCAGGGATTAATTCCAACCTGAAATTCAGGGACAATTTTCAGCGACTTTGCCATTGAGTTCATGGAAAATGTCAGGCTAAAATCACTGAAAATTGAGTTGTGGATAAACTGCTACCTTGAATAGAGTGATCAGTCCTTTTACTGAAATGTTATGAGGGACATTTTTTCACTTTCAGTTTATTTTGTTGACAGTTTTCTTAGAATTATGCAGCTACAAAAAAAATATTGTCATCAAATATGCATTTAATGCCAACTTGTCATGTGTTATGTATAATTCCATAGAGAATTTAACAATGTCTACCGAAACCTTGACACAGATATACTGACAAAGTGCATATACGTTTATAAAATGAAAATGAAAATGTCTCATTCTTCGATCTTGTCAACCTATTTTCACAGCCACAATATCCTTCATACAAAGTCTGTCCAAATCGCAATTCTTTCCTTATGTTCAAAATCTTTTACCTCGTTCCGTAAAGTTTCTGGGGCTGAATTCACAAGCAGTTTTCTCAGTACGCCCTTTGATGCATTCATAGAGGCATGTTCATTGAGTTTTGCCTATTCAATAAGTGTATTACCATGCCGGCCCCATTCCAAACTCTTTACACTCAACTCGAGAATAAGTTTGAATGGAAACCTTAATCCTTTTCAGAAGTGCTCAGGTTTTTTCTTTACTCAACAAACTAGTGTTTACACAAGGGTTGAGCTGAAGGCTGGGATGTGTGCGTGCATGGAAGAATATCACACTCTTGCATGCACAGTAGAAATCCAGGTAAAATTGGAGGCATTTTCATTTTTATGAGTGCAAACTTTTTCTTTGGCATGATGCTGAGAATTGATTAATTCGATTATTAGAGGGGACTACAAGGGGTTGTTGCGAAATTCTAAACCCTTTTCGATGTTCGATAAAACGACCGCTCGAACAAGATTTGGCGAAAATCTGATAAATATAGTTTTCAAGTTACCTGCAACTTAACGTATGAGGGACATACCAGTCATATACACTGATGTACAAACAATTGGATCCAATAGTCCTCAGTCGGACCAATCAGAACATCAACAGATTAACTCCCTCACTAAAATGGAGGTAAAACAATTCGTTTTTGCCTAATAACTTTTGACTTATTTATCGTAACGCTTCAAAATCTTCGGACGATCAGCTTATATATGGTTACATATGTCTTAATTGTGGTTTTCCAATGAAAGTGTACATAGTCTAATTGTTAACAGAGAACAAAATATGTCATCTATTCTTATGCAAATTAGACAGATGACTGTTTTATCAATACCATCCATTGCGGATATATATGTCCATGGTCACCTACGACGGATGTGTCTTAATTCGACTTTTTCTCGAATTCGATATATTCTCGAATTTAATAGACAAAAACGACCTTTTTTACCTCCAATTTAGAGAGGTGGTTCTCTAACCTGATCAACGTCAACAAGAAACTGTATTTCATTTTCTTCAAACTATATGGCTTTCAAGCAAAGAATTACAGATTATTTGTGCATTAAAGTTTATAGGTGTTCAAATTTGCACGATATCCAATGAATTATTTTCGAGGAATTCATTCGAATATGCATGCATATAGTAGTTAGTGGATGCACGTACATGCGATAATTCCGGAAAATTCTTAGAAGATCGAAAAAAACTTCTATTTGAGAATAAATTATTACAATTTGTGAACAAATCCTTATTTCAGAAAAGCATGACAATAACCTGCATGTCAGTTGTAACATTATTAAATATTAAATACAAAATATTATATATTATTACATACATAGCAAACAGGTGTTATCAAAAACAAAATAGTTATCTTTTTTTTTAATTTGATGATACAATGTCGCAAGAGGGTTTTGACCTGGTACATGTTTGATATCGTGACTAACATTGTCCATTACCGTCTTGATGATGACAGATATGAAATAAATGTTACCATATAATAAAACAAACAGGCACAACCAGTAATACCAGAATGAGATTAGATTAACCCGGTTAACCCAGTCATCACTAATGTAGATATTCAATGAAGACGCCTTTGAATTGCAGAAGGAATGAAAAAGATGTATTTGATATTGTTAAATTTAAAGTACATGTAGAATTCAAGAGAAAACATTTCGCACACTGTTGTCGTTATTAATGGAGTGATTCTGATAATTAATTAAATATACAGTAAAACCAGTCTGAGCGGAAACCCTTGTACATTAACCCGAATTAGGGAAGTATTTGTTTGTGATGTATTTAATAATATGTCTGTTCCTTTGGTCACACAAGTTCATGAAATAAACTATATGCAATACTTGTTTTCCACCACACACCCACACCATTTGTATGACTGTGTGCCATTTCCATTGTCCTTTCGCTACAGAACAGAAGTGGCAAGTGATTTATCTTGGATAGATTGACTGTGTCACCACTTGTTGCACTCTTCGTCGGGGCAGCAAGTATCACAGACAGATGGATCTACACATGCTTCGGCAAAATGAAGGACAGAGTCCTCTAGTGGAACTGTTACATGGTTGTGGTTCCCGCTATGATGTTAAGCAATTACTAAAAATACTGACCTTTAATTAATACATTCTACACTCACAAGAGAATAATAAAGTTTATTCATTAATTATTTTTTCATTTCTTCATAAAAATATGTGTATGTTGTGCTTTATTGCTCTTCTAATCAATGTTTAAAGTGATATACTGCTTTCCTACTGTATGACAACTGTATGTGATATACTACTTTCTTACTGTATGTCTACAGTATGTGATATACTGCTTTCCTACTGTATGTCAACTGTATGTGATATACTGCTTTGCTACTGTATGTCTAATGTACAGTATGTGATATGCTGCTTTCCTACTGTATGTCTAATGTATGTAATATACTGCTTTCCTAATGGGTGAGTGAGTAGGATTTAACGTCGTTTCCAACATTGTTTCAGTCATATCACGACGGTGCCTACATGTGCCAGAACACGACAGTGTCCACAGTTCCTATTATTCTGGACACTGATCACCCCAGCTAGTACAGCACCCGGTCACGCTTTCCTAATGGATGTCTACTGTATGTGAAATACTGCTTTCTTACTGTATGTCTACAGTGATATAATGCTTTTCTATTGAATGTCTGCTTTGGTATACTGCTCTCATGATACAGAATGTCTGCTGTGCTATACTGCTCTTCTAATGGATGTCTGTGATATACTGCTTTTCTACTGAATATCTACTGTGGTATATTGCCTTTCTACTCAATGTCTATAGTGATATGCCGCTCTTGTACTGAATGTCTGCTTTGACATACTGCTTCTCTACTGAATGTCCATTATGATATACTGCTCCCTCAGGGATTGTCTGTTGTAGATTGGCAGAAGAATTATTACAACAACAAGGAGCTAGGGAGTGTCACATCATGGTTACGACCACACGTTTGATACGTCTATGCCAAATATATCTGTCTGCTTTCAGTCGTGTCCTTCACATGTGACAGAAACCTGGGATGTGATACATGGGGACATTCTGTTTTCACAATGCAGAGGAAACAATAGACACTAATGGAAGGCGTTGCTTCTACCACGTTCCAGTGGCATGCCGCATACTGCTAACCCAATTCCCATCCGCCACTCAACAGGATAGTTCTAAGATTTTTTTTTGTGTAACATTAAAAAAGTATTTCACCATGTGTGTGCCAAACTACAATATGGATGACAGGTGAAAAGTAAGTGCACAAATTTGGGTTACTAAAAAGAAGTTGATACTTTATGTATAAGAATCTATTTTCCAGGCCTGAAATACATCTGAAAAGTCCTGACCCATGGTCATGTTTGCTTAATAACTTGATTTATTCATCCTGACACTCAGTCCAAAATCTTCAGGTGACTTAGCTAAATTATATATTATTACATGTTGCAACAGTGATTTTCTAATGAAAGTGCAAAGAGTCTGATATTCCTAGAGAACAATATACGTGATCTTTTATTGTGCAAATTAGATGAGAATTTGTTATCTTAATACCGTCCAGCGCAGATAGACAGCTCCATGGTCGCCAATGGCAGATGTCACTTAGTTTGGAATGTTCTTATTTGGCAAAAATGACCTTTTTTACCTCCATTGTAGAGAGGTAACCTCATACATGTAATATGGGCTGTCACTAAGAATAGGTTTTTTAAAATTTTTACTTCAATTTTGAGAATTCTATTCCAGACAAGTGTATTAAAACTGAGGATACAGCTTGAAGAGTGAAAGACAGATATGTCAGAAGGGAAAAGAGCATGGATCAAAAGATAGGAAAGGCAATGCTAGCCTGTCAATTACTTCAACTTCATATCTAAACCAGCTGTCAAGGCTAGACATCAGAATTATCTTGCCTTACATTTGTAAATCTCTTCCTTTAAACTCCGATATAGCTGAAACACAACAGAAAGTCATAAATTCAAACATTAGCATGCTCCATCAAACTGCTGCACAGCAAATGCCAGATCTGCTAAACAGATACTGCAAACATGCTACAAATCTACCTTAAATTCATAGATGAGCTACAGCAACTGCTGTTTTTGTGGGTTTTTTTTGATACAAAGAAAAAAAGCCTCTAAATACTACAACATACTGCAGCAACTACTGAAATCATACTGAAGTATAACACTGCCATTCTGCTGCTACATGTAGCTACTCTCATATTGTTGCAGCAACTGCATGCTGTTTCATACAAATGAAGCAGAATCTACTGCATTAATGCTGCCTGTTAGTCTCCATGCAGCTTGATCTGCTGTCATTTACTTCTGAGTTAATTTTACATAAAGCAGCCAGGGTAAGTCCCCTAATAATTTGATCATGGGAAGTTCAGCAAAAATAGCTTATATCTGGAAATATTCTTGATGGCATCAGCTACAAAGCGTCACATTTTGTCATTATATGACTTTTCTTCAATTTGGTAGCAGGTATATGTATCATGTTAAAGGGCAACTTTTGTTAGATAAGGGAACACAAATATGATCTTCAAGCTCAACTTTATATACTCTGAATTTGGGTGCAAATACAATGCTGCTGAATTTATACTGTCTCAAGCTAGATGGATTGCAGTCATATTACATCTCTATAAGCTCTCAAGACTTGATTTGAAACAGAAACCAGCCCAGTGTGTGGTGACGACAGCTTGGCCAATGACAGCGGCTATGT
Organism: Hanleya hanleyi; assembly: GCA_036873755.1. Classification (NCBI taxonomy): domain Eukaryota; kingdom Metazoa; phylum Mollusca; class Polyplacophora; order Lepidopleurida; family Hanleyidae; genus Hanleya; species Hanleya hanleyi. The sequence continues at coordinate 7,742 of JAVTVY010003384.1, read as the reverse complement.
CCAAATTCTATGCCTCTGCAAGCTCAATACCATGATCTGCTCAGACCTGCTCCCGTTTGCATTCCGGGAATACCTTTGCCTGTACACAATAGGACTTCTTGTGGAGCCAAGACTGGCAAAGGGGGACTGTCATTGATAGACCAGATCCTAGCGGTCTCACCTCCTTGTGGCCTCTATGTAATGCTCAGTATAGCCTATTGTCTAAGTCTGGCTCCAGGTATGCCATGCAACCCGCGACCAAATATCGGGCACACAGACCGATGATATTACATGTACATGACACTCCTCTTAGAGAAAACTGAAGAAAAACTTCGGGATTTTCATCGGAGACAGATTTTTTTTCGTGGCTTGCAAATCACAAATTATAGTGTCTTATTTATTGTGGCCATTTCTTTGGCAGCCATAAAAGTAAATGCATAAAAGCCCACTTTAGCACAAATCCATTTGAAGTGCCTGCACAAAAAGAGATAATATTATACACAGGTTTACAATAGGAGGCCATGAGGTTCTTGAAGGTGCAACAGCAGGAAAATGCCCCAATTACATGTACATCTGGCTCATGCTGTTGCACTTCGATGACAGTTCTCAAATTTTACTTCCTGATTTTTCTATTTGATGGATACAATATATTATGTTAAATTTACTTCCAAATATTTACTAAATATATGCTAATGCCAAACATAACCTAAAATATAATCCCTTCTCCACTTGTTTTGGGATTCATTAAGGCTGTTAAAGTGATCACAAACCCTCAAGTAAAGTTTCCATCAAATGAATAACCATTGCAAACACTGAAACAGTGTGGAAAAATATTTATTTTAATTTTTTTCAATTTTTTAACACAGAGTAAACTGCAAATAAAGCATGGTATTCTATGGTGGTCTGTTGCAATCCTATTTAGGTCCAGTGACGTCACACTGCCTTAATACATATATTTCAAACTGTGTATGCACTTTCCAATGCTTGATTCAAGTTTAAGGTGTACTTGAGTTTCAACACAGACTCACTGTTCCAGTGTGCATGTTTCACCAAAATCGGGGAGATGGTAACTCATAAGTGTCAAGTCAATTTGGATCTTGCATTTAATTTCCTCAATTTGGGTGAAACATGCACACTGGAACAGTGAGTATGTGTTGAAACTCAAAGTATACAGAACTTAAGCTTGAATCAAGCATTGGCAAGTGCATACACAGTTTGAAATATATGTATTAAAGCAGTGTGACGTCACTGGACCTAAATATGATTGCAACAGACCACCATAGAATACCATGCTTTATTTGCAGTTTACTCTGTGCAATAAAATCGTAAAAAAATTACAATAAATATTTTCCCACACTGTTTGCAATGGTCTTTCAGTTGATGGAAACTTTACTTGAGGGTTAACGATCACTTTTGGTATTCCAAATTTCACTTGAAAATGATAATAACATTTACAATGATGTGCCTGGAAATATTCTTTTTTAATTCAATGTTTGGAAAGCTCCTCAACAGACACTATCATCAGGTCATTCTTTCTCCTGTACTTTAAATTCTACATCAAACGTCGAACCAGGGTGCATCAGTTGTACGATACAGTGTAACCTCTCTATAACGCTGTTATTGGGGAACAAAACTTAAACCACCTTATAGATTTTCAGCTTTATAAAAGGGCTGAAATAATATGCATGTAATTTAATTTGGGGGACATTCACACCATAGCACCCACCTTACATCAGAATCAGCGCAAAAGCGAGGCAACTTATAGTGAAGCTATATACAGTTACCAATGATCGTCTGAGCACAAGTCACAACATGTCTATATAGTGCCTCTGCAATGATTGCTGTCCAAAACTTTTAAGTTATTCGATGTCCTGTGAATTTGTGTTTCTGAAGTTTTTCATTTCCTCGCCTTTCTTTCCGGTTGTAAAATCGTACTATAATTCAAGAAATGTTGGAGTGTTTGTGCTCTATGCACTCCTAAACCACTGGACGGAATCTGTTGAAAATCAAAGGTAACACTCAGAGTGTACCAGGTATGGTTTTTATCTGCTTTCTAGCATCCCTGGGTCCTGGGGGGGTTGGACTGGCCATGCCCAAATGGTGTTTTCCTATGTTTTAAGTATATATGGTCTTGTTTGATTGAACACTCCATTGTAATAAAGTCAGTGGAGAAGCTAATGTGGTGTACACATCTGCCAAAGCTGCAGTGTATGTACATGTAGTATGCTTAACCCTTTCAGAATGGATTGTTTGGAAATGTCTGAACTTTCCAGCAGTATTCTTGGTTATAAGACCTTCACTTAGAATCAAAGGGAGATATTAGTGGATTAGAAACTGATGACAGTGCTCTGGATCAAAGTGAGAGTAATCTCTCCCATCACTCCCCTTAATTCAAAATCAGAAGAGTGTGAAACAGCTCTTCTTATTGACGGCATTTCTTCATTGCATAGTATGACATCAATCTTCCGGGCCTGGATAATACTCTTCCAAATGTTGTCCAGGTGAGTGAATTTTAGCTCTTCTGCTGTTTTCAAACTTGAGGATGATGTATAACCAACCAGCCATCAGGCCCTATCCTACATAGTGTACTTCAGCAGCATGGATGCTGGAGTAAGTCTCCATTGTAATTTCTTCGAATGTAATTTGTAGGTCATACAGAGAGTGTATCTGCCTGCTATGCAGGCAATTTCCCCTCTAGTATATCACACCCCATAATAATCAACTCGAACCATTCAATTGGGACCACCACTATAGAGATGGCATTGTGGGAAATCCTTGTAGATTTATATATCTATTTTTGTCTGACTCACACTGATGCCTGCAAAGTATCTCGTACAAAGTACCAGGTGATTTTAAATTTCACGACATCTGGAGGGGTTTTGATACAAGCATGCATACATGTACTTTCAATCTCTGAAAATAGCAACATACATTTGCACAAGTTCTTTAATTAAACCATACGAGCATGTGTTAACGGTAAATTCACGCCAAACAAGAATTTCAAAGCAAACATGAAAACATTGATATTGGAATATTCCCTATCACGTTAGACCGTCACTGTATGCACATACATCACAGCTGTTCAGAGTTGAAGCTGGCGGCTGCATACTGTCGACCTGAAACCCTGGCAGCTATTTCGGTCGAATTACAATCAATATCTAGGGCAAGAGTACTGGGAGAACATAATGTTAACAAGAATACAGATATACGATAGCTCAAAATACATTCTAATTGTCTTTGACTCTTTGTCCATTGGTATGCCAACTCAGATAGTAAAGTGGCTATAGCGCTCTGCATCCAGGGCACCTGGTCGAGTGCTCTTCATGGCATGTTGGAGTGCCCATGAATGCAAGAGTGAATATGATTTAATGTCGCTTTCAACTACATTTCAGTCATATCACAACGTTGTGTCCTATTCCTTTTTACACCTGGGAACCCCACGGGTGCCCCAATGAGTTGCCTCTTACGACAAGCTGTCTGAGGAACTCGAGGCCTATATATGTTTTAATTAAGCCACTGTGTACAATACTCTTGAAATTAATTATGAACACATTATCCACAGTAGAAGAAAGTCTTGTGTACATCATACATGTACGCTTTCAAAACTACATCAAAATATTTGTGTATCTATGAAACCTGATGATGGCGATGATCAGACTGGCGATAAAGTATCGACTGAATTTAAATACATTTTTTGTGCTCAGCTGTTTTCAGGTGCACAGCTATTCTTTTTATAGAATGTTCTGAAAAGCATTTTTTTTCACTTGGGGAAAACAAAGAGACATTAAGTATTAAAGATCAACAGATGTTGGAGAGTGCATTTACCGAGCTTCCAACACCATGTCCAGACCACATCCACAGACGTCTCAACTTTTAATTTTGTCAAGGCATGAGATTTTAGTATGTCTGCTCTAGTTTATAAGACTAGAGCCCTACAAATTTTTTTTTTCATATAACAGAATATCAATGAATAATTTTTAACCAAATCCTGGAAATTTTTCGCTCCATTTACTGTAGAGCAATTTTGAATGATTGCTGGTTATTTTAGGAATATAAGTTTCACGAAAATGCCCAGTATATGTCAGATTTTTATATAGCTGTATGAGAGTGTAAAGACGGGGTTGACAAGTCTGAGTCTCATGCCGAATGTGCGAGAGTTGATAGGTCTGCATCCAAGAATGCACAAACATATGATGATGATTGAAACTATAATCTATGATACACAATTCAAAGTTCACTGACTTAATGAAGAAATCAGTTCGACACTCATCTGTTAGTTCACAGGGTTTAAATTCAAGTTTAAGGGTAGAAGTTGTTTTTTCTGTACTTGACACGGAAAGTTCTGGTGAACACATATATAACCTTGGCCATACAAGGACTGAAATTCTGCGCTAAAAACTTTGTTGTCGTAAGCAGATTGACTCACCTTTCTCCAGCGGCTCCGAATCGTAACTGTGTGAACCACTATAGACGACGTACTTCCTTACTTGTAGGTCTATGAAAAGCGGCCCAGCATACCCAGACGTCGTCGAACACCTTTCAAACTAGACTCTGGTGTTTTTATTTAGACAAATATCTCTCTTTAAGTCCCCGTTAATGGAAAAATTCTCCAGCAACTTTCTCAAACTCCGCCAAGAGCTGCTAAGAACACAGATATCAGCAGTTCAAATATTGACCTTTCACGTTACCACGGTGATGCCCACATTCCTCAGGTCAAAGGTCGTAAGAGGTCAAAGACAGCTGAGCCCCCTCAGTGCCACTTAAAAATTTAAATTAACACTTCAAAGTTGGCCTAGTTTACATAAATATCCCAGAATTGTTTTGGAGGGATGTAGTCCCAAGCTAGATTCCACCTCATCGTAAAACTCCATCATGATATTTATGTGCAGCTTTTCCTAATTACAACCAATTAAACTGTTCCGGGCAGGAAGATATGACCTCAGCAGTAAACTGGGTAATCTTTACACAAACACAGGGCTGTAGAGCTAGCTGGCAACAGGCAGCCTTTCTCTCACCCAAATCGTTCCTGCATCTCTCCTCCAAAAGATATAACATGCAAATACAACTCCATGATGCGCCCTTCAAGCAGATGTCTGAACTCCATACAGCTTAAATTTCTGCTAAGAAAATGCAATTCAAAGGAGATACTTCTCTCAAAGTAAATGCTCATTGACATATACAAGTACATGTACAAATACCTGATCATGTGTCAATTTGAGTTCCTTAAAGAGATTATGGTGTAGTAAATTCATGGATGAATTTTTTTTTTACAAGTATATGTCGTGTTTCTTTGGACATGATACATATATATTTAATTATCAATATGTATCATCAATATGTTCACAAATGTCCTTCATTCAGAAATATAAAGTGCACTCCAGATTGTAGAGGACTCGGAAAACACATGTAGTACAAGCTTAATATAACTTTCACAACAGAAAGGTTTTTTCGACTGATCTGATTGGCTATGACGATTCCTTGAACAATGCTGTCTGGCCCAGGTGTCGGCCACACTGGTGACAGCATGTGGGCCACCGTGAGCTTTGGGTTGTTCTCATGAAGCGGGCTTTCAACCGTTGATAACTGGTGAAAATATGATAATATCTAGGTTAAGACATGGGGAATCGCTCAATTGACGAACCGGAGCTCAACCGGCCATCCAGGGCCCGCCCATCCTCCTTTCCTGGTGTGCAGGTGATAATGAAAGGATTAAGTTTAATGAGCCTTACATAAGCGATGCTAAATGTCCAGGTAAATGAATGAGATTCTTTTGGTTTCCACCAGTCATTCAGTTGGCATGGATGCAGACAGGATTCGAAGAAGGCTATAAACATCATCAGGTTCCAGAGCTATTCTTTTGTGCTCAAATAACCTTACTGAAGCCTTACCGAGTTGTGTGTCAAGAAAAACCCCATATATTTAACTTGATTTCTTGCATCGAGTGATGTCAGTAGTGCAATTCTTGGAATCTGAATCACCCTACATGTATGTGGATAAAAAAAAAACATGCCAAATCAGTCGAGACCAGATTACATGTTTGAAGATCAGCAAAAATGACAGAAAATGACCAAAATCTAGAAATTTTAGTCACAACTTCCATCAAATTGAACCATTTTCCAACATTCAGACTCCTGATCAAGAACGGATTAATCAAAGCGCAATTATCGTTTTGAGAATATTGGCCCAATAGATTGAAGCACATTCTGGGTTGTCATGGCAACTGAATTCTAAACTACCCTGTTCTCAACTGTCCAATCATTTCATCATTAATTCTCCCCCAGTCTTGCACAAAAAGTGGACTATTTTTTCTCATCCCAGCTTCCCATATCTCTGACTATCACACATTACTATACTTGAAATATCTTGTTTCCCCGCATTAGATAGCATGCCATTAGCTCTAAGATAGACCGGTATTTTACAATTATTTTTCTACATTCAAGTCAGGAATTTGATGACTTCTGCAAAAATAAACTTATCAGCAACATGTTTAACCCTCTCTGGAAAAAAAACAACATTAAAAATCTAGATAACCGAAATATGTGTGTAGATAAACATTTTTTTGTTAAAAATAGAAAGCTGCAGTTAAAAGTATTTCACTCAAATTTATGTCAATGTGAAATCTGATCAGTTAAATGATTAATGACAATTTGTACAAGCTACAGATCTGTATTCAAAAGCTCAATGACCTCCAAGCCCATCAGCTTTCCCAATGCAATGAGATGCATGTGCGGTGTGATTTTTGAAAGTTGGGCCACCAGTGGGTTTATAAAATTGAAGATCACTGCCCTTCAGTTGTGTCCGGATGTAGGCCTATATAGCCGCAGTCACACAGATTCAAACAGATTCCATGGAATCAATGCTCCCATCAGGTTGTAGAGAACCACCTCTCTGTACTGGAGGTAAAAAAAGTCATTCTTGCTCAATAACTTCAGATTTATCGATCGTAATACCCCCAAAACTTCAGATAAAACATTATGCAAAATAGTTATTGTTTTAATACCATCCGATATCAATATATATCTATGATGGATGTTTCTTAGTTAAATATATTATTGACTTTATTAGGCAAAAATGACCTTTTTACCTCCATTTTAGAGAGTTCTCACTAAATGGTGTATGGGCGACTTCAAGGCAATTCCCCATAATATGCTACATGTCATTGTTATATACAGCACTCTGAAGTGCATGAACAAAGCATTACAATGCTTTGAAATGTCATAATTCAGCAGGCAATAAGTCACCATATTCAGAACACCTTAATTTGGAATTTGAGAGCCAAGAAGTAGAATTACCATGTGAATAATGCTAAATTATATCGAAATTGTCAAAGAATGCATTATGAAATAATCAAAATGCATCTCCCCTCCCTTTTCCCAAACTATACATGTGTGCACTATTCCTTACCGTTTGTCCTGACAGATACTTCATGTCCATGGATATTGTTTAACTTGCTGATCGAATGAGACCGATCAAGTCACCCTAAAAGTCGAGCGACCTCGGGGCCCCCTTCACAGACAGTGTCCTCACGTGAACTTATCTGCAGCACAATGGGGCAGTTTGCTTGTCGGCCAACTACGGAATGTCTTCAACGACGGCTGCAGCCTGCTCTATAGTTGCTGCATGCTTTCTCTCTCACAGGCCGAGCACACAGATCGATGCTTACCAAGGATTGCGGTGCGAAACCACGAAAAACGGGTCGCAAAATATAAACACTCCCACCACATTGTTCAATGTTGAACAATCAAACGATGGAAATATGCGAA
>JAVTVY010003383.1:0-32666 GCA_036873755.1 Hanleya hanleyi | reverse complement strand
TCTTCCATACGTACAACGAGACCAAGGCATCCGTGGTGGAAAGGTTCAACAGGACATTTAAAGGTCGCATGTATAAATATTTCACCTATAAGAATACAAGGCGGTACATCGATGTTCTCCCGAAACTGGTGAGGGGTTACAATCGAGCCTATCATCGAAGCATACAGAGAGCCCCCATTACCGTGACCCAACGCAATGAAGCCCAAGTCCGGCGTGTCTTGTACCCCAGGCCATCGCAGCGAACGACGAAGGAGATGTTCAAGGTCGGGGACCCTGTTCGGATCAGTAAAGTCAAGGGCAAGTTCGAGAAAAGTTACTTGCCCAACTGGAGCGATGAGCACTTCCTGATTAAACGGCGCCTACCCCGACAGCGGCGAGTCTACGAACTGGAAGATCTTCAAGGGGAACCGCTGCTAGGCACGTTTTACGAGATGGAATTACAGCCTGTCGTAAAATCACAGCAAGACTACTACACGGTGGAACAGATTTTGAAAACGGAACGTCAACGTGGCAAACTGTTTCATTTCGTCAAATGGCAAGGCTGGCCCAGTTCCTTCAATTCTTGGGTCGCGGCCAACCAGGTGAAACGGCTATAAAACCAGACACCACTGCCGTCCTCCTTCATTCCACGTCCAACCATGAACACGGTGCAACCGTCTCTGAACACAGCGTCTTCCAAAACGCGCAAAGTGCAAGTAGGCTTTGGTGTACTAGTGCTAACCCTGCTGAGTGTGTTGTACGGAGGTGTGTTTTACGACGTAGCCTATGTCAGCACGTTACTTAACCAACTGAGAACACCAGCCACCAGTGAAACCGGTCTACAGAGAGCACCAGTCGTATCCAGCCCAGTCACCACCACCACCACCACCACCTCCACACCTCGTGTACAAGCCACAACGAGTGTAAGCTCTACACTTACACCAAGTACATCCACTACGTCTGAAGACCTACCGGATTTCATCCCTCACAGTGAACCGACAACGACGACGACCCACGTTGTACCCATCACCACCATCATCATCCCTGAACGTGAACAGACAACGACAACCGACGTTGTGCCCACCCCCACCACTCCAGTTCACTCGTACCAAATTTACAAGAGCGGGTTACCACGACAGCGGATACACCTCCAACCATGGACCCTCGGTGGCAACATCCCTTCACCTGCGTCATCGCAGGACCGACGGGCTCCGGCAAAACGCACTTCGTCAGGAAGCTCCTCGAACACGCCGACAGCATGATCACCCCACCCATTGCCAGAGTCGTGTGGTGTTACGGAGAATGGCAGGAAGCGTATGCAGCAATGCCCCACATCACGTTCGTGGAAGGCCTACCTAACCTGGCCGATTTGGAACCCGACACCTTGGTGGTTCTGGATGATCTCATGGCGGAGACGGATGCGCGGGTAACCCAACTCTTTACCAAAGGCAGCCATCATCGACGGCTCAGCATCATCTACATTGTGCAGAATCTGTTCAGTAAAAACAAAGAACATCGGAACATCAGCTTAAACGCCCACTACATGGTGGTCTTCAAAAACCCGAGAGATACCACTCAACTGCTGCACCTGGCGAGACAGATGTATCCCGGCCGCACACCGTTTGCATTGGAGGCCTTTAAAGATGCCACAACCCCTCAGCACGGGTATATGCTCTTCGACCTGAAGCAAACCACCCCCGACCACCTTCGACTACGGACCGGCATCTTTCCCGGAGAGACTCACCACGTGTACATGCAAAAATAATGTAAACACACCTACAGTGGCTCCCCCAGCTGGGGTGTGTGTGTGTGTATGTGTGTGTTTTGATGATGGGGATAATAAAAAAGAATGAATACCACAGCAGGGTTGTGTTCTCTGAAGTAGATAAAAAGAGCAGAGTTGTGGGTTCTAGCATTAGTTGTACAGGATGTCTGCGCGAGTACGGAAGCACGCTCCCACGCTCCGTGTATTGAAGACGGCCCCACCCGAGTTAGTCCGAACCATTGTACGCGGTGCGGACCCTGCTCTCGTGTGCTGTCTGTGCGAGATTGGACTCAATATCTTAAAAGGCAACGTACCACTGACTCCGGCTCAGAAGACCAAGTTGGCCAAGCATAAGACAGGTCTAAGAACCTTAGTCCAGAAGCGAGTGTCTCAAACACAAAAGAAAAAGGTGTTACAGCAAGGTGGATTTCTCGGGGCTATCTTAGCACCGTTGGCCGCTTCCGTGTTGGGACCAGTATTGGGTGGACTCTTCGACCGACAATGAACCACACGAAAAAAATGGTCCTCGTCGAACCTCGGCTGCTTCAAAACCTCCAATCGCCCTACCCTGTCCCTTCTACGGTGAAGACGATAAACACCCTCGATGGAGAAATGCAACAGATCTTACAGAGACCGGGGTTAAGCGATAGTGAGAAAGTACAACGGTACAATGAGACGCTTCAGCGGTACATGACGTTCATGGACCAATACAAAACCCTCTCTGCTCCACCACCACCACCACCACCATCACCATCACCACGTGACACACCGCCAACCTCAGCACCGCTCCAACAGCCGGGTGGAGTACCTTCCACAGCTCCACAGTGGGTCGAAGACGAAGTCCTGAAGAGTGTACCTGCCTCGTTCAAGAAACAAGCTGGCCTGGTATTACAACGGATGAAACAGAATCCTAACATGACTTGGAATGATAAAGGCGAACTCCTGGTACAGAATCAAGTGGTCCCCGGCACCCACATGACGGATTTAGTGAATGACCTGATGCGTCAACGCAGGACGCACACGAATCCTCGAGGATGGGAGGTCTTCGCTCAAGGCTTGAAAGACATGCATGTACCACAGGAATTGGTGGGGAACCCTCAGCGCTGGGCCTATATGCAGAATGTGAGTACACCACCAGAACCTTGGGAACCGGAGTCACCACCCACATCACCACCACGGCGGGCGCCTACGTTTTCACCCCTTTTACCACGCCACCCCCTGCAACCACCAAGAGCTAAATCACCGCGACCATCACGACGATTAGCGCCCAAGGGCTGGGAGAAGTATTAAAACCAACAGCAGCAGCAGGACAGCTCAGTCATCATGTTTTACCTCACCCTACCCAGTAACAGCTCGGCTGATGTGTTTCCTGACAACACCTTGACCAAGTACGTGACCCAGTTACCGCAACCGTTGCATTTACCTGGACGCTGGGAATGTGGACTCGTAGATATCCAATACCCTTACTCGTGGTACAACGTGCGAGCCAATGAAGTATGGTACGAGGTGACCTACGAAGGACAAGAAACTCGACTCAAACTACCCGAAGGTCAATACGATACCCCCAAGGAGTTCATGGGTGGACTGAGAAGTCTGATGCATTATAAGTCTCTACGAGACGTCACGAATACTTCAAAACCCATCAAATCTTTCCCCTTCAAAAATCATGTGGACTTCGATTACAACGCACACAACGACAAGGCCAATCTCACGCTCAGCCCCAACGTGAGTGTCGAACTCAGTGCTACCCTACAGCAAATGCTGGGTTTCAATTACCAGGGGTACGCTGGCCCCACCGGCGAGATAGCCCACATCCCGATGGACATGCGTGGTGGTATGTATGGGCTGTACGTCTACTCGGACGTGGTCGATGCACACATTGTCGGCGACAGCAACGTACCTCTACTACGCGTCTGCCCGGTGAAAGGCACGTATGGAGCTCAAGTCACCCACAGTTTCAGGCATATCGTGTATCTACCGGTCAGTCAGACCGATATTAGCTCCATCGTCATCGATATAAGAGACGACACGGGACGACCGGTGGCATTCGAACGAGGAAAAGTGGTGCTGACACTTCATTTCCGTCAAGTCCGAGCGGTTCACTTTGCATAATGAAGGTGCCTTATCAATGCCATACAGCCAGTTACGTCGATCATTACACCAAACAGGCCGGGGGTAACTTTCCTGTCTTTGCGGGTACACGCATGCAACGAGGCCATGGACTGGGGAACATACTCGGGAGCATCGTCAAAACGTTTCTGCCCTTGGTGACGCGTGGGGTCAAAGCGATCGGCAAACAAGCGGTGCGCAGTGGACTGCAAGTGGCCGGTGATGTCTTGGGGGGTACGGCACCCAAAGAATCCTTGAAACGGCGGGCCAAAGAAGCGGGAGGCGTCTTGGTGGCCAAAGCACAACGCACCGTAGGGAATAAAAGAGCTGCCCCACCGAGACCACGCACCAGTCGACGACCGACCCAGCGACGACGCACATCGAAGAAGACCAAGGATATCTTTTCTTAAAGATGGCTTTCATCCATGCCGAGTCGTGTCCTTCTACCAACAGTGAATTTGATTTATGGACCGTCCCAGCTACTCAGACCAGTGCCGAAGAGGGTCAATGGGTAGAACATCTGCCCCTTTCCAGCATTACAGCCACAGGCCCCATTGAATTCACCATCACCAACGCAGATACGACCTACCTGGATTTAGCCCATACGTACCTATATGTGAAAGCTAAAATCACCAATAAAGATGGGACAGACCTGAAAGCAGAGGCACCCGTGGGTCCAGTGAATCTCTGGCTTCATTCGCTATTCCAGCAAGTGGATATAGCCCTGAGTGATAAACTGGTGAGCGCCTCGACGAACACGTACCCGTACCGAGCCTACATCGAAACACTGTTATCCTACGGGCGTGACGCTAAAAAGTCGTATTTGACAGCCCCGTTGTTCTACCGAGATACCCCAGGCAACATGGAAGCGAGTCCTGATAATGCCGGCTACACGGAGAGAGTGGATGCCACAGCAGAGAGTCACTCGGTCGATATGATGGGACGTCTGCATGCGGACTTATTCATGCAGGACCGATACCTCTTGAATGGAGTACCTGTCAAAATACGACTAGTGCGCGCAACGCCTGCGTTTGCCTTGATGGCCGCGAATGAGGACCTCGAGTATAACATTGTCATCCAAGAAGCAAGTCTGTTTGTACGCAAAGTGAAACCCAGCCCAGGTGTACAGTTGGGGCACATCAGAGCCTTGGAGAAAAAACCAGCCCAGTACCCGATTCGACGAGTACAGACCAAGGTCTTTTCCGTTCCTAAAGGCAATATGATTGTCAATCAAGAAAACCTGTTCCTGGGGGATTTGCCCAAGCGTTTAACCCTAGCTTGTGTGGAGAACGTGAGTTATAATGGGACTCTCTCGAGGAATCCGTTCAACCTAAAAGCGTTCAACATCAATTTCGTGGCCCTGCATGTGGATGGCCAACAGGTACCGGCACGCCCCTTACAACCTAACTTTGGAACGGACAATTACATCCGGAGCTATCTGAACCTCTTCACAGCAACTGGCCAAATCAACCAAGACGAGGGAAATATGATCAGTCGAGACGATTTCGGCAAAGGATACACATTGTTCTGTTTCGATCTGACTCCCACCTTAGACAACGATCATCAACTGAGTCTCGTCAAGAAAGGCAACTTACGCTTGGAACTGCACTTCGGGACACCTTTACCGAAAACCATCAATGTGATCTGCTACGCTGAGTTTGACAACATCATTCAAATCGATAAAAGCCGTAACGTGCTGTGTGACTTCGCCACCTAACATGGATACAGACCAGATAACCACGGTGCTGGAGACTGACCCAGGAACACGTAGGGTCTTTCAAGGGGTGTTCGCCCGAGATGTGTTCCCATTAGACCGTGTGTATCCGGCTGCTTATGTCCTGAATACAGACCCGATGGATCGGCCCGGTGAACACTGGGTGGCCGTGTACTTGACAGAAGAGCAGGGTGAATACTTTGACCCGTACGGCCTACCACCCCTCCATCCCGATTTAACAGACTTCATGGATCAAGGCACAGAGACGTGGTGTTGGAATACTAAAACGTTGCAAAGCCTGGACAGCATGGTGTGCGGACAATATTGCTTGTTTTACCTGTACCATCGATGCCGGGGAAGACCCTTATCTACCATCGTCCACATGTTTGACGAGTACCCCCAGGCCGAGGACCGAGATGTACTCGTCTATGACTGGGCCGCCCATCATTTCAATGTACAAGTTCCGTTCTGGGCTTGAATTCTTTTCAATGTACAAGCCCCTTGTTCTGGGCTTCAATTAATTACAAGCCCCTTGTTCTGGGCTTCAGTTTTCACGTGGTTGTTCTCACGTTGTTGTTGCTCACTGAATAAAAAAAAAAAAAAATGAGATCTCACCAAAAAAAAAAAAAACCCCTGTCTTGTGTGTTTTATTCATAATGCATCTGGAGATTCAGTCAAACTGAAATCAGTGGTGTAGGCTGGGGCCAAAATATAACCCACCAAGGTTAGAATGCAAGCGCACTATAGTAAAAATAGAGAGCCAATGAAATCAGCCCACAGGCCAAGTACGTGTATTTGGTCTAGGTTTGGAGCGGGCATTTCATTGAAGTGCGTGTATACGGTGAGTGAAGAGACTCGTCCAACACGTAGAGATTATGACTATAAGTTCTTTGTATTCTTCGAACCTTACCGAAAGGGAGACCGTTTGACAGGTGACCTTTGACCTTTTGATCCGCGCGTGCGCACTGCCGGGGTTGACGCGCGCACTGCCGGAGAACCCCCGCGCGCGCGCGCTGCGTGCTGGAGCGGGCCAGGCCGGTGAAAAAGTGCCGGAGGTGCATGAACATCCAGACGTGGTGGTGTTCAATAAAAAAACTGCATGAAAACCCAAGTGAAGTTCGAATATTTATTAAGGTGAACATTTTAAGAATGTATGTACAAGTATATAAGAACGTTGCAAACAAGAATTAAGGTGAACGTATGTATAGAGAGAGAAATCACAGTGGAGTATATAACAGTTCAACCGAGTTATCGCACTGACGTATATCGAGTACTTATTCAATAGAATGACAAACAAGTTCATGGTGTAATGTATATATAGAGAGTAATTTAGAGTCCAAATATGTATGTCCATTAGAAAAGTCCGGGTATAATATATGTTCACAAGTCCAAGTAAGTGGTACTGATGCCATCGACCAACACTTTCCGCTTCGGGTAGAAAAATGTGAAGGCATCTCGTTTCTGGATGTAGGTTCGCATCTGGTGGTCGACGACCCGGAATCCTCGGTTAGTGCCACTCGCACTGGTGTGGCTTTGGAGTACGTCCAGGTATAAGGCTTTGTCGATGTTGGGGTCACGCCGGTTGACTCCTTTGCAACTGAACTTATTGTTTCCATCTCCACCGTAACAGAAGTAGGTCTTGGACGACAGGGCGATCATGGCATCTCCGCTCCACTCCAGCTTAAACAGGCCCGGCGTCCGCTTGTCGTACTGGTAATGGTCACGTCGAGGTAGCCACTGGTCCCGTTCCACTTCATACTGTGCGCGTAACTCCGGTTTCACCAGGGACTCCCAATCCGCATTAGAGACGGCCATGTAGGCAGAGTCCGTGTCCATTTCCATGAGTTGCCAATCGGAAGGGTCGAAATACACACCCATGAAATCATAGAGGAACTGGAGCATCCTCAGCTTGGCCACCTGGTATACCATACATCCAATTTGGAGGGGCAGGTTGTAACGAATGACCCTTTTGGCTGAAGAGATTTCATAGGTATCATCATCGATGACGTCGACGGACCGAAACAGAGGCGAGTTGATCTTTTTGCGGGCTTGTTTGGTTGTACAGATATTGACGTTGACGTGCTTGTCTTGATTGGTGACCGTTTTTCCGTAGTAACCATTGCCTGTCAATTTCCAAGATTCACCGATGATGGCCTGACTAGGATCTTGATCGCCTTGACGACGGGCAGACGTGACGATGTCGGCATTCCGCGCGAAACAGGCATTGGGCACGTACTGAAGGATTTGGTACACGCGCGTCACTTCGAGACCATGGCTCATGTACCACTGTAGCAGAGGGGTACCCAGCAAGATTTTCTCTGCCCACATACTCCCAATCAACATTCGACGAGGTTGTTTCAATACGTCATGTTCCTCAGCATAGGCGCCCATGGTCTCTCCAATGTCATCCCGACCCACCAGCGTGTTCTTGAAGATAGGCGGACACTGGGCGAAGAGGGGCTTGAGATGGTCGGGAACATGGAGGTCGCATTCCACAAATCCATACAGGGTCCCGGAACGAACGGCGTCGAAAAGCTGTGGCAGGGTCAAGAGTGGTCGGCGACTCAACGGGTACTCGCGCGCTTTAAGGAAATCGCGTAAGTGTGGGAGGGTCTGGCACATGGTGTGAAATTCACACTCCCATAGTTCGATCAGATCGT
Source organism: Hanleya hanleyi (assembly GCA_036873755.1). Lineage (NCBI taxonomy): Eukaryota > Metazoa > Mollusca > Polyplacophora > Lepidopleurida > Hanleyidae > Hanleya > Hanleya hanleyi. Next base: position 24,439 of record JAVTVY010003383.1, on the reverse strand, counting down.
ACCCCAACTCTTTGACGTAATCTCCATTCTGCACCACTTCTGCTCGTAATTCTTCTGCTGATTTCCCACGTCGGTCGTTGAAGCGTCCAGCGCTGAAATGGCATCCGTGGCCGTGCCAATAGCAACCGTAAAATTGAAATACGGTCGGTGTCCTACCCACCAGGGCAAACCCATCGACGGGGAGTCGACGATCTCCTATGCGCTTCTCTGTGGCGTTGGTCTGATGGCGTATATAAATTCCCCGTCGATCGGCTTCCCAGTCTAGCCATTGGTCAGCCAGATGCTTGTAAGAAGCGCGTTGCGGTGTAAAATGCCGCCCTTCGGCCCACCAACGTGTATAATGTCCACTGGGCATGGGCTGGGCCAAAGACCACAGGTAGAGGGCATTGGCATCGAAACCGATGATCTTTCCAACGGGTTTTCCACCGGGCAGAGTAGTCACCTCCTTTTCGTGGTAGCGGTGGAAAATAAGACTCGGTCCACCCACAATGTTCTGTTTTAAACAATCATACATGTCCGCATCTTTTTGCTGTATCAGCGAGAAGTACGTAGGACACGCTTGAAAAAGATGGCGAAGCGCGAGACCCGGTAAACTCAAACACTCCTTGAAGATATCCACACGCATCTCACGACGAAACAGTTGCACCATTTTCTCGGCCGCTTCCAGGAAAGGAACCACATCTAGGTTATTATACCATATCAGGAAATCTCGCAAGGTCTGCATGTGTTGGTCATTCCATACCTGCTGTAGTTCCCGGTACGTGTCTTCCGGACATTCCACTTGCTTGAGATCGTCGAAGAACGCGTCCCGGGGTGGCAACTGGGTTTCCTCCAAGCGGTCGAGCGTCGATATATACGTATATGGAAATCGCCCCTTCGTTTGTGCACAGTCATAGGCCTTCACCCACTGATCGTAGCTGTAATTAGGAGCTAAGTAGTTCCGTACATCCAGGAAATGGAGTGATGTGGTGGTGAGGGCCATGTGGTTGTTGATCTTTTTGATGACGGACTTGATGGTATCGGACTGGGCCAAGTAAGGGTAGAGAAATTCCTTCACCATGTTGAGATCGTATCGCCCCGAGTTGAATCCGAGCACCGGTAACTGGCCTAAGTATTGCAGGAAGCGGATTTTCAATTTCTCTGCATACGGTTTAGGTAAAGGCACATCCTGCAGTTGCAGCCCACTGTGTTCCATTTCCTGTCTGTCAAATATTTGCCCACTGTGCGCCATTTCCTCTCTGTCAAATATTTGCCCACTATGCTCCATCTCGGACTCTTCATCGTCACTGAACGCTACACCCAGTGTAGGAATCCGGTCGTCGAGTTGGTCCAGTACGTCCTGGAACTGGGACACCAATAGTTCTGTACTGGCCGCACTCACTTCCTCTAAGTACTCCATCATCCGGGTTATCAAGTCATGGGCGTCGCCGGTGGACACGAAACAGACGGGTGCAGCGTCATAGCCAGGTACATTGCTGGAAATACTGACACTCAGAGGAATATGGCGCTGTGTCCACTGTGTTTTCGCCGAGGCTGCGTCCATCGGTTCCAACATCGCCTCGAAATCGTAACATGCCCGGTAGGGAAAATAACGATGCTCTTCCGGTATGATGAGACCTTCATCGGCCAGTTCCTCGAAGATGGTGGGCGTGTTATGGTACACACCGCCAGGAAATTTCCGTTTGACAGTGTGATCACAAATCTTCTCATGTCGATGTAAGTCGGTGGAACGGTGAAACACCCGATGGCATTGGGCACAACTGTAGGATTGCGCGTACAGACTCATATCATAGATCAGGGAAAAATGATTCACCCCGCCGTCGTCAAAGATGTTGACTTTCATGGTGGAAGCATACCGTTCTGAAGACCGATGCACCAATTCAGCCACAAATGTGTCATGACCCTCCTCTTCATCCTCCTTCTCTTCCCGTAGTAAACGGTACACAAAGATATTGACGTTGAACAGGGACTCCACGACATCCAAATTCTTGAAGGGGACTCCCCGGAAGTGCCGCGGATCTAGGCCTTGTTCCTCTAAATAATGTCTCCAATAGATATTGGCCCTACTATCACAATTCTGGGGATGACATTCGTCCAAATGAATGGCCAAACACCGGAACAGACATTTCTGGTCTTTGTAGGGTCCGTGTTTTCCTCCGGTTAATGCATACAGTCCTTTTCGATTGAGTAGCCAAGGGGGTAGTAGTACAGGGGCACCGATCGGATGATCTCTCATTTTGGTCACGAAAAATGTCACGTTGGTGACCATTTCCACAGTCCACTTGGTATTGGGGCGTTGCAACCGGGCCCATTCCAATGGGTCCAACGTAGTCAGTTGGTCGATGAGGGGCTCCAGTGACGCATGATTGATGATGGTGAATGGTTTGTCAAACACATAGGTATTATTGCTCGGGTAAAAATACCGTACCTGGTCCGTCTCTTTGTGCCGTAGAATATAGCCGAATGTCATATTCACTTTGAACGCTGTCACTTGGTCTCTGAAAATGTTCTCGGCATAGTTAGGAAGATACGTGAGGTCCTGTAGCCGGAAATTATACAAGTCTTGAATAGGGCGATGACGGTGGAAACATCGTCGGATGGTGCTCCAATGGCGCCGATAGATATCACTCACGGGGTGGTCTTCGGGCAAGGCGTCAGCGGGAGGCACAGCTGGATCCTCAGGAAAGTCGTGTTCGCCTCTCACATTCTCACGCGCCAAGGGAGATCTCGATCGGTCACGTCGCCTCATCCTGATCGTATATACTCCTGTAAAATAGAGCCGATTTTGACAATGAATCGGTCACAACTTTCTTTGGAGGGTCAAGGTGAATAGGACTTGCGCTTTTTATACTACAAAAATGTGAAGTAGATTACATCTAACATCTAGCTTTAAGGCCGTGATATGCATATGAAGTATTCTGGGGCATGGTGAGTACTTCCCAATTTCCCCTTTGTCTACTACTCGCCGATTTTTTTATTTTTTTTTATTTTTTTTTTTTTATTTATTATTATTTATTTATTTTCCTCGGGAGCTCTAAAATAAGACCTCACTCTACCCAATCGCGCCACTAGTGCTGCACCTAGACTCCAACATGTCCACCCCGTATGGATTTATGCATACATTGGGCTAATATCCCAGTATATGAGTGTCTATGGGTGTATATGCATCTATATACAAGCCTACCCGGTACTTAAAAAACATTTCATAGCTTTTCCCATCGTATTTTACAATCTCACAGCCCAGAGTAAAATGCATAAACAAATGACCACCACCCTATACACGCAAAACAGATAGAAATGTGCGAATCAGGGAGATTACCTTTGCCTACAAGAGAAATTGGCCTTTGTCCCTGTGGACACACTTATCCTTTACGAGTAAGTTTCAACAATTTAGTTTTAAGCGTGAAGTGTCTAATTCCGCTTAACTTAGATGCTAGTGTCAGTAAAACATGTACCTTTTGCAAGGAGTTACAGAAATGGTAATTCATCTATTCCGAGAATATAGAGTAACAAACCAGTATGGAGAGAAGTGAAAGATTGGTTGAAAAATGCTGGAATAAAAACACAGTTTACTCCAGAGAAGGTAAAATTGGGATTAGTGGGCGAAATTAATAAACAATTAGATTATCTACTCAAAGTTATAAAATACTATATTTATGAAATGAAAGCCTGTAATCAAATTCCACATATACATAGCATATTTAAACAATTAAAATATACTTACAATACTGATAGATTCATCAGAGTTGTATTGCATATGGAGATTTGTAAACTGTTATAAGATAAATATATTATGTTCCATCTAGTTGATAAATAGGGCTGGTAAACGCCCGAGATAACTGAATAGTAAGATATTCGTGGGTTCAACACCAGTCCGTGTTCGCAACACGCTTGCTGGTGCATGTTTTAATAGACAATTGTGTGACGTCATCATTTTAGCTAAATTACGCTGTTCCAACCGGCTGTATATAGTGATAATAAATTGCCGTTTGTATCTATTTACAGGTAATGTAAACCTTAAATTCGTGCATCATATTATTCTAGAATGTATTGTGAACATTTTGAGATAAGTTGAGACGTACGGGTAAAAGAGATCTTGTCTGTTCAGTGAATTGTTGGATCATGTCGTCTGCCAGTTGTGTTCGTATGGCATGGCGTGATCCAGGCGCAAGGCAGTATAGACTTGTTGATAAAGTCAAAGAGTGATTTTGAGCGACAAACTCTAGCGACAAACTCTATGAATAGTAAGATCGTAGGCATATGTTGTGCGGTTATTTCATGATGTAGCGGGAATGTGTAACGTAGAACAAATGTACGGTGTTCCATTCCGAGTTCCTTATCAACTTGCTGGAAAAATATCCCGGACTGCGTCAGCACTAAATTCTATAGTTCTGGTAGGTTGTAACTCGAGCTTTTATATTTCATAAGCTGCTTGAAACCAGTGCACGTCCGTGCAAACGCGCGAATGAAATGACTCGCTACATTGTAGCAATCTAAAAATAGAGATGTTTGTTGACATGAAAACAGCTGATCCATGTTTAGGCTGTTTGAGTTTCACGAGAAAAGTCTGCCAAATATAAATGCCTACCTAAACTACAGACATCTACGCATAAAAATGAAATTTCCCCGGTGTAGTGTTCACATGGTCAGGAATGGGACTAAACTGGTTATAATGAAGGTAAGACAATTTTCCCTACTATATACTAATTTGTGCTTTCAATGAAAAATGTATCTTAAAATATTGCGAATGTGCGTAACAACAACAACATGGTAGGCTAGAATGATCGATTTCGTGTACCACAACCGAAAAAATGTCTATCTGGAAAACTACAGCGCCCACAATGTTGCTACGTCAGCACTAAATTCTATAGTTCTGGTAGGTTGTAACTCGAGCTTTATATTTCATAAGCTGCTTGAGAAAATACGTGAAATTTGCATTGATAAATGGTGCAAAACCGACAGTGCACTTCCACGCAATCGCACGAATGAAATCACCCGCTGAAATGAGCTACATTGTAGCAATCTAAAAATAGAGGTGTTTGTTGACATAAAAACAGCTGATGCAGGGGGACATTTCCTAGCATAGATATTATTAAAAATTAATGTATATTACATACGTGTACGACGTTGATTGGTGTTACTCTGTGATACTGGTCAATGATAATGGCTGGCAGGCTAGAGGTGAAGCAGGCAGGCTGGTCAGGTGAGGTCAGGTCAGTCAGAGAGCTCCCCAAAGTAGTCCAATGATTATAATCCATTCACTAAAAATCACCTAATTTTATACCTTTTTCACCCATTCCCGAACATTCCCGAACCACCCCCGCCATCTTGCTTTACAACATGACCGACAGCCGACATCTTGCTTTACAACATGGCCGACAGCCGCCATCTTGCTTTACAACATGGCCGACCCTTCACGAACATGCCCGAACATGCCCGAACATGCCCGAACCACGCCGCCATCTTGCTTTACAACATGGCCGACAGCCGCCATCTTGCTTTACAACATGGCCGACAGCCGCCATCTTGCTTTACAACATGGCCGACAACCCGAACATGCCCGAACACGCCCGAACATCCCCGAACCACACCGCCATCTTGTATTACAACATGGCCGCCAATGCCGAGTACACCGCCATCTTGTATTACAACATGGCCGCCACAACACCTATAGATTATGTTTATTACTAGGACGGCAGCGAAATACTAGTACCCATCCTCCGTATGGCAGAACTGTACAACCCAGAACTCGCTGCCTTGATCACGTGATCGTCATGGGGAAACTCCCACTGGGGAATCCCCCTCCTCAATCCTCCCCCGGAAGTGACGTCATCTGCGCAGAAACACCTGCGCACTCGTCAAAAGGGGGTCTGTAATACGCTTATACTACTACTTACGTTTGTCATTGTCTCGCAGCCCCCTTGCATTAAAAGAAATACATTTCATAGAGATGAATAAAACAAATCAACAATTGTAAGAGGAAAGTCCCCCCTATAACCAATCCCTTAATATATTCTACATTGCTGGGGCCGATACGGTATGTAACTCTCAAATCTGGTTACAAATTTAGGCAAGTTTAAGCTTACAATATTACTAAAAGATTTTGCATTTTATCTCAACATTATTTTGAGTTCATGCCATGTCCTATTAAAACAGCCCCTGCATCAGCCCCTGCGATGTCACAGAGATTCATTAATCTAATCATCATTCAACGATATCAGACATAATAACATGTTTACTAATAATTCGGTCTGAACATCTTAGAACACATATACAAACGATCGAATATTTAGCGACATTCTGTGGAGGATAACGCGACGTGCCTAAAGCATAACGTGACACCTCCAATTGAGAACGGTGTTTTATATACACTCTCAGCTAAAGGGATGTACATTTACACCCTCCTTATTTCAGGGCGAACATCCTTTTTGGTGTTAATTAACGCCTCTCAGGTATACCGGTATGAAAACAATGGCACTGTATATTTTGCGCAAGATCAAAGTTTTCAACTATCTGGTGCCACAATAATACCGAGAAACAGACCATGACATTCATTTATTTAATTATTACTGTTACTATTATTTTTAAAGATATCTTTCCAATAGAGACTTGAATACATATAAATGTAAACTTTGGTGCAAGATTAGAACAGAATAGAAAATACAGCGTCAGGTTTGTACCGCATGAGTGTCCTTGCAAAACTCATAAGGGGGTGTGCACTGTTCCAGAGACCAATAGCTGAGTGACTATGACGGAGACACACCCCTTGTCCAAATTCTGTTGAATTCCTTGTGTGTTTGAAGATAAATGAATTATGAAATTTAAAACTTGGTAATAAAGCTAACGATATTCACCGCCTTGCCGAGTAGGCCTTTTGATTGGTACAGTACTCCTTTTTTGATAAAGTCCAGATATGACAACAATGTTCACGATATTCCCCGCCTTGTTGAGTTCGTTTTGTTCGCACATAAAAAAAGGTGATGAAGGAATGGCAACAAAGTATTAAAGTGTACATGGTATGCCGTGAACACCTGCACGATGCGAGTTCGTGAAATTAAAATGGCGGACATATGTGCTCACAAAATCAGTTGGGGAAGAAATAAATAATACGCAGCAAATTTTCAAAAGATAAAAAGACTTACTTAAAATGAGTTTCCAGCGGTATGTTCGTCCTGTTAAATACAAAATAAATCCATGAATGGTTTCAGTATTGTTTTACCGGTGTATGGCACTTTGATGATCACTGAGAGTTTTGAATGTTCATTCCTGATCTATATTTTAATAAAATGGGTCTCTTGAGCTGGTGGCGCCCCCTGGTGGATGCAAGAGTTATCTCCCCCGGCAAAATGGGGGTTTAAATGCTTAGACTATACTACTGACGTGGTTCGATTGTTGCCCAGAGAATTTCTGCATCTACATCACCAGCTGTATACATTACCGGGTAAAGGTTCCGTTTAAAAAAATAGTTCTGCACCACCATGGTTTTCACTCACATAAGTTCCTTCCTCATAAAAGTACAATTTTCTGTTAATCACAAAAACTTCATTGTCCTCTAGAGCATATTCATTTAGCACATAAATAGAGTCATCAAACCATGTTTCAGTGACGGCAATAATATCATAATCGTGCTCACAACAAAAATCTCTGAAATCATCCAGCTTGCCCAATAAGCTTTGTGCATTAAAGTGGGTGCATTTGATAGGAAAGAACTCTTCACCTTTCTGAACATAAGACGTGCGGGTGTGCGTATATATACAAGAAGTCTCTTCGTTGTTTACATTGGTGCGGTTGGGCTGGCCTCCGCTGTGCTCCACTGGGGTGCTACGACTGGAGGACTGGTTGGAATCCGAAACTAAAACGGAGGGCTGAATGTCTGCCGCAGAAATGGACTGGGAATCTGTGAGGGAGACTGCATGCGGGCCCCTGGTGGTGTAAAACTCATTCTTATGAAGGGGCTGGGAGCTCAGTAGGAAGACAGGTTCCATTGTAAGTGAGGTTTTCTGGGTATGTGGGTCTGGGGGTGCCTTGGTTCGGAGGGCCCGCCGAATTAGCCGTTTCCCTTTTATCCTCCAATTTGGGTCTTCTAATCTGCGGCGCTGAAGTTCTTCTCTTCATTTTATTTCTTCTCGCCTTTGGAGTTCGGTCTGGATTAGTAGAAACGAGACCCCCACATCCTCTCTAACTTTAGGACCACTCCTTACTGCTTCTCTTTTCTCGTCTTCTGAGTTTAGTACTATTCGAAGAGGTTAGAACCATCATCATTCTTGGAGGGGGGAGAGCTAGACGTTGTGTTTTCTTTGGGGTACTATCCAAGGATAGTAACCAAGGAATTATCTGATACACCATCATTCTCTGGTAGACCGCGAACTACTAAATTATTTTTCCTTGTTTCTTTTTCGTCAGATTCTTTGCGGACTAATGATATTCCCTTTTCCAAAATATCCATGTCTCAAAGCACCCTATAATCTTGTCTTTGATTGACCCAATTTGAACCCATGCAGAGGATTTGTCCGCTTTCATGGTGATCTCAATCTGATTAAAACTCAGACTTAATAACCGCTCCTCTATCGGACATGTCGCTAATTAAGATCTGGGACAGTCTGTATCTTAAATCTGTCGCGCATGTCAGACTGGCGACCAATCACAATCCAACTTCAACGGGCGAATAGGTGGTGACCTGCTCCTCTAAAGAATCCAGCCTCAAGGACATAGAGCCTAAATATGCCGCACACCTTTCCTCTATTTCCTTGTCAGTGCGAATTGCCGTCAATGCCGGTCTCAAACAGGTTAAACAGAACCATTGTGTTTGATTTGAAGTTTATGACCGGGCGTCATAGGACTCAGGGACATCATAGGACATATTCAAACAGGATATACAGAACACCAAATCACACCGGCCACATCTCATCAACTTGTCGTCGTCATCTACGAAATTCAAACAACATATTGAACAAGTTCATACGTTTCCATCTTCCTCTTATCGTCTGTCTTATCTTTGTCGTTGCTTCTACTTTTGTTTCAACCGCCTTTGGTTTACATTTCCTGACTGGGAACCCGCCATCTTTTTTCCTTTCTGACCCGAAAAAAGATGATTCTGTGGTCGAAACTAATTAATGAGTAGTCCGTACTAAATATTTCTGGCTATCATAAACTACAAGAAGAACCCAAACTTCGGAACCTGGGAGCAAAACATTTTTGACTCCGACCACCGCGCATGCGTCCCTGTATTCACCACCCGGACACTACCCGGACACGTCCTCTTATCCAATCAGATTTCAGATCCGGGTCCCAACCGGACACACCCTGGTACCAGGGTATATATATAGCTCGTTTTTTTTGCAACTAAAATCACTTTCCACATCGCCTCTGATGAGATCTAACAAGATCGAAACCGGTCAGGCTTTTCGTTATGGCAAGCCGTTTTGGTATTTATTCATTTATTTTTGATATCAAAAAAAGAATTTTTGATATCCAAAATAGTATTTTTGATATCCAAAATAGTATTTTTGATATCAAAAATTCTTTTTTTGATATCAAAAATAAAAGTTTATTTTTGATATCGAAAATACTATTTTGGATATCAAAAATTCTTTTTTTGATATCAAAAATACTATTTTGGATATCAAAAAAAGAATTTTTGATATCAAAAATAAACCGTTTATTTTTGATATCCAAAATAGTATTTTTGATATCAAAATTCATTTTTTGATATCAAAAATAAACCGTTTATTTTTGATATCAAAAATAGAGGACCACTTACACCAAACAGGGCCGTAGCCAGGATTTACTGAGGGGTGGTTCGCCTTCACTCCAAAAGGGCACATCATGGGGTTCGCTGTATGGGAAAAGGGGTAAATAGGGGGTTCGCTTCAGTGTTTGAAAAGGGCATTTATATGAGAAAAGTATATAATATTTCCAAAGGGGGGGGGGGGGGTTCGCCCGAACCCAGAAACCCCCCTTGGCTACGGGCCTGCCAAAACGGAAATAATCTCTCATCTTTGGCTTCATCTCAAAAAGTGCTACCATACAAAATAACTCATAAAAATCATAATGCAAATTACACAAATTCAATCGAAATTTTCCCCTTGTTTATTGATTGATACAATTTCACTCCTCAGTCCCGACACCCGTCGTTTGGCGCCAAAGAAAAATGGAGAAAATGGCTGATTCGGGTAACCCAGCTCAGGCTAACGCTGTTGTTAGAAATGTTGTGCAAAATGAATTGTCATCTGTACAGGAAGCGAGAGAATCAACAATTATCCGATTAAATACCAAAACGGCGCACATTTATTTTTGATATCAAAAATTCTTTTGTTGATATCAAAAATAAAGGAATAAATACCAAAACGGCTTGCCATATGGCACGCCGTTTTGGTATTTATTCATTTATTTTTGATATCAAAAAAAGAATTTTTGATATCCAAAATAGTATTTTTGATATCAAAAATAAACTTTTATTTTTGATATCAAAAAAAGAATTTTTGATATCAAAAAAAGAATTTTTGATATCAAAAATAGTATTTTGGATATCAAAAATAGTATTTTTGATATCAAAAAAAGAATTTTTGATATCAAAAATAAACGGTTTATTTTTGATATCAAAAATTCTTTTTTTGATATCAAAAATACTATTTTTGATATCAACAATTCTATTTTTGATATCAAAAATTCTTTTTTTGATATCAAAAATAGAATTGTTGATATCAAAAATAGTATTTTTGATATCAACAATTATCCGATTAAATACCAAAACGGCGCACATTTATTTTTGATATCAAAAAAAGAATTTTTGATATCAAAAATAAAGGAATAAATACCAAAACGGCTTGCCATATTTCGTGTGGTATCTCTACAGCCTCTCGTATTGTGTCTCTTACAGTACGTATATATTTTACGGAGATTTTAGTTAGCTCAATCTGATTAAAACCAGATCTTGAATAAAAGCTTGGATGGAAAGCGGTTTTTGTAGATCTGGTTTCATTCAGAATGTTGGCTCTGCATAAATTTTCACTTTAGCGTCGACGCGTGCATGTCAAAATGAACGCTACAAAATGACTACCATTACGTAGTGATAGATGCTCTCCATATAAAATGTATTTTCATTCGGCACGAAGTATAGAGTGAAAATATTGTTTTCATGGCACGTGCCAATTAGCTGGGTGGGGCAATGCGTAGCGTGTTGATTGGTCAGTATTGTGCGCAGTGGAAGGCACAAGGCGGGAAATTTAGGTGGTGGAACTCACTCTAGGTGCAGTGCTCGTCGAGAACGGACGTTTAAGTTAACCTGTATTTAATTTCATGAGAAATTTTGAGTGTAATGCGCCTTATTCAATACGCCCGACCCCTTGAGGGCGACCTAATGCATCGGAATGGGACAGGTACCCTCCAAAATGGCATCGGCCGGGGGTTGTGCCTGGCGGGCTTAGGTCATTTAGTTTGGGTGAGGCTTACATTTTGCTAGGAATACTTAACATACTGGGTTATTAGATGTGTTGTATCATGTGTTGGTTTTGAATAAATGAGGGTGGAGACACCTCTAGTGGCTACACCTGCACCGGGCCATTTCGTTTCCAAAATAATGTTTTGTCACTTATTGATAGTGGAGTGAAAACACTCCATTACAGTTGTTTCATGTACCTGGACTCATTTCCATATATTGACACCATAATGTATTCGTGTTAAAGCGAACAAGGGTCATTGAGTCCGTATAAAGTAAAAAACAAGCGGTCAATTGGTCGGTGTGTCGCTGAGATATGATATAAATTATCAACATCACGGAGTGATGCCATGGTCATTTTGAGTTCAGTTTGTTATACACGCTGTAAAAAGGAATACAGTGCTCAGTATTGTGAACTAGCTCCAATGTAGATGACTAATTAAAATGGACGGACTGCATATATGCGAGTTTGTAAAACTTGGAAGAAAAGCTATTCAAGTATTCAACAACGTTTCTCTTTGTTCAGGTGTCCTCATCCGACAAAATAGTTTCAAAATATATGTCATTTATATAACTCACCTAATTTATATAAGGGCATTAATGTCGCTATACTACTGTTTGCTGAAAGTGTATATTGATTGAAAGCTATTGATTCAACCAATATAACGGCTGTCATATTATTTTGATTTTCAACTGATATCCCCGTGTTCCATCGTTTTGCTTAGCTCTATACCTAAAATGGAAAGTAATTTTTTCGACCATATGTAATATTGGATTCGATGCTTTCTATTTATCCTGAAAAACATTCTGAGATTTCTAATTTCATCATGAAATGTCTAATAGTGGAAGTCGAGCCATCGCATTGAGATACTACATATGTATGGTCCATGGTACAAAAAGGTCGTAATATTTATAATGGTCAACCTTTCAGTATAACAGAAAACTTCTTTTGTCATCGTACTCCAGAATTATATGAGAGAAAACTTCTACACGTGTCAACTTGGATTCTCACTTATGTTCGACATGTCGCTGTGTGGTTTGAATATTCTCACGTCTCCGAACAAATAATTACCTGAATGAGTCCACCGCTATACCTTAATAGGGAACTATGTGAATAAGAAGCTTATCGACCTGAATCCAGTTATGCCAGACTGGAGAACAAAAGTATCTTTTCTTATATTGTGTGAAAGGAATTAAATATATACTATTAAAAGAGCCGACCTGAAACGTCCTTATGTATGTATATGCATATTTGTTTGTTTGTCTGTCACAGATAGCATCCGTTGACACCCTTGCAAGTGGTTTAGTCACCAAACTTGGTACACATATACTGCGAGACGATACCTACATGATGGTACCATATAAGCGTCAGATTCGACATTCAATAGCGAGCCATCGTCCAAATATTTCTACCTATGTTCTGAGTAAATAAATACGACTTACCATATGTATATGTACAGAGGTTGTACGTATATTAACCGAATACTAATCATCAGTTACAATATACAGCAGGTAGCCATTGTCCATAAATAACTCCTGTGTATATCTTCACGAATATCGTGTTTTTGTATTAATACATCGCATAGCGGTATGGTGCACAATGTAAGATATAACCTACATAGGAAAGCTCTGGGTGGATATTTGGGCTTTGTTACCAAATGCTGGCGAAGCCCTTTCGTGTGCCAATTCTCACAGCGTCTGTTGACACCCCTGCAAGTCGTTTAGAGCTACCAAACTTCGTGCATATGTACAACGGGACTATACCTACATGATGGTACCGTTAGTTCCGCGACCCACCGCTAGAGGGCGAATGGGTAACTGCCATCTGGATAATCAAGTATTTTGAAGGATTAAAGCTAGGGTCTCCAAATTCATATTACATATGCAACTGGTGATTTACCAGAAGCATATCTCAGTTAATTGACCTTGACCTATTTTTTCACGCTTTATCATGATATAAAGTGAAGAAATATAGCTATAGGCTTTCCAATTTAATACTATGTATACTTCTGGCCATGGTCTAGAGGTGTGCTGAAGATGACTGACCTTGACCTATTTTATACAGTTCAGATTCTATTCAGTACGATATTTCATGAAGGATTATATCTACATTGTCCAAATTTATACCACATATGCCTGTACCTGAAGTACATTGAATATCACTGACCTTGACCTATTTTCTAAAGGTCAAATTCTATATATCAAGTCTAAGATCTCAGAAATCATGTTCAATATGCAATTAAGTTAGAATAGACCACAAAATTGCTGAATATGACTGACCTTGATCTAAATTTTCAAAATCAAATTACTTGATTTGATTATGAGCTATAGAAAAGTGTATTTAGAGCTGATAATATGTTATGCTCTACCAAAACCTCCAGGTATTTTTCCCCCATCAATTAAGGCCTTAGCCAAAGCTGACCTGGCTCAACTGGCTATGTATTTCTAAAATGATGTGAACATTTTTAAAATACATCTTATGATTGCTTAGTGTAGACATTAACTGATAGCCGAGGGGCAATGGAGCGCATTTTTTTTATTTTTTTTTATTTTTTATTTTTTTTATTTTTATTATTATTTTTTTTTTTTTTCATGAGAAAATTTGTTTTGAATCATTCAGTCCTTACTCAATCAACAGTAGAATTGGGCGGCATACTCAGTGGGTTATATTCTCGTGAATTGGAATAGCATCCTTAAAATGTGAAAGCGTTTCATCGTGCAGGATAGGTTCATATGCTTTTGTGCGCCTCTGCGTGCGTTCTACGTGCAAGAATCATGATATTGAAAATGGATGCACCGTATCAAATCATTACAAATATATTACAAGTCAACTTATTTGTAATATTCAAGACTAAATTTATCACAAAGTTGTAGTTCATTTGTTATCGGTGTTGGCGCCTTGTCACTTGTATAAAATATAGGTGAAACAACTTACTATTTCTGTTGACCTGATGCTATGTAACCCATCGAGTGTTCTAAGGCTTGGTACACACGGCCCAGATTTCCTTGACAAGCGAGACCAAATTTGTGGAAGACTGTTACGGCCATTCGCTATATCCTACTCTGGTAAGGTCATCGTCTATAATACAAGCCTGTATGCAAGCTAGTGATCACCGCCGACTTCCATAAATTTAGTCTCACTCGTCATGGAAAACTTACGAACACCGGTGTTCGTTATTCCGTGATTCCGTAATTCCGTAAGATTCAATTGTCTAGACTCGATTGTCGAGATCGATTTAACCGACCGACTTCAAACTTGGGGTGTGCCTTGACATTGGTAAAGGACGGCTGGGATTGTTTTTCAGCAATGTGCGTAATCCAATATGGCCGCTGTCAGCCATATTTGATTGTAAGCATCTGGATCTTGTCCGGACAGTAACTCGAGAACGATTCAACCGATCTACTTCATACCTGGGAGTACGTTTACATTGCTGAGATGACGATTGGGGTTGATTTTTCAAGGACGTGTGTTATCCAGTATGGCCACCGTCAGCTATATTGCATTTTAAAAAAGTTTGATATTTTCCGGACAATTTACTGGAGTACGATTCAACTGATCTACTTCAAACTTGGTGAGTGGCCTGACATTGATTAGAGGACGGTTGGGATTGTGTTTCATGGACGTTCATAATGCACTATGGCCGCCATGCATCAGCGATGCTGGATTATTTTGAATTTTTAGCAGTTGGATCTTGCCCGGACAATAACTCTCGAACGATTCAACTGATTGACTTCAAACTTTAAGAATGGCTTGACATCGGTGATAGGACGGTTGGGATTGCTTTTCAGGCACCTGCGTAATCCAAGATGGCCACTGTCGGTCATCTTGAATTTTAAGCCCTTGGAGATCGCTTTGAGATCTGAGCAATATCTCGAGAAGGCTTGAAATGCTCGACTTCAAATTTGGAGAGTGGCTTGACATTAGTGAGTGGAAGGTTGGGATTGCTATTTAGTTATCTTCGTAATCCAAGATGGCTGCAGTCAGTCATCTTGGATTTGGATTTTAAGGAATTGGATCTTGTCCCGACAGTAAGTCGATAACAATATTGACAATTTTGAATCCCATATACATCAGTGCCCTTCCACAAGTCGATAACAATGACAATGTTGAATCCCGTATACATCAGTGCCGTTCCACAAGTGCTGAACTCTTGGAATTTGGTATTTGATAAACCATTCCATGCAAATTCTGTTTTTTTTATTCAGCTAACATTTTTACAACATTATCACCCCCCGCTAATCAGTATTACCCTGCTAAGCTAAATAACACTACTAAATAACTATATTGCACACCTTTCTTTGTATCATTATTTGCAACTTAACATTGAACTTAAAAATTATTTCATCAATCCATTCTTCTTCCCAACTTCACTGTCAACAAACACTTTCTACTCCGTTTGTTTTCTGTGAAAACATGCACTCACCCATGACTTGATCGGCCTGGAGGATCGCTTCACATGGATATCTCACACGACCCAGTACGCCCAATATGGGCCCACCTCGACCCCCAAAATGTCGACTCCGATGCCATTTTCCCAAAATTCCCGGTCTGCGCATGCGCGCCATAGCTTTACTTCCACTCCACACCCATCCAGTTGGGCGCTCCTCCACGAGAGCTTCACTTTGATATCTCCCACAGCCCGATCGGCCCACTATGGGTCCACCTCGATCCGAAAACGTCTATCCCAATGTCATTTTCCCACAATTCCCTGTCTGCGCATGCGCAGAATGTTGAAAACGGAGGATACACTCGTCCAGTCGGATGCTACTTCACGAGGGCTTCACGATGACACCTCATACGGCCCAATCGGACCACTATGGGTCCACCAAGGCCCCAAAACGTTAATTCTAGTGCCCTTTTCTCACAATTCCCTGTCTGTGAATACGCACCATTCCACTACTTTTACTCCACATCCATCCAGATGGACACTCCCCCATGAATGCTTCAAACTGATAACTCACGCTACCCAATCGAACCACTATGGTTCCACCTAGACCCCAAAGTGTCCACCCCAGCGCTACATGCCCAGTGCGCATGCGCACGGTAACTTTTCAAAAAAATCAACGCATGGTCTCGAGACCCCTCCCATCGTGTTCTACAGCTCGAGATGATGAAAACAAGAGAGAACATCCTATACCGCAAATGTCCATGAGTGGGTTTCCCATTGGGACTAACATCCCAGAATGGACCTAACATGTCCACCCCACACCTGCCTGAACTTTTCAGCGAAAGTCAACCCCTGGCCTCGAGACCCCTTTCATCCTGATTTACATCGCGAGACCAAGAAAACAAGGTGCCACAACCCATAGTAAAATCCACAAGAAAAAAAAATGACCAACCCTATCCCATTCATGCATTCCTCGTAACATTGCATGTCACTGGCGTCTTATGTAAGGGCAGATAACTCTTGCTGGACCGTCACGTGACCGGAAGTGACCCGGATGTCACCGAATGTCACGTGACCAGATGTGACGTCATCCGTTACGTCAGCTCCACGTGACTCCAAGCCACGTCATCACCCTCACCCTCAATCCTAAGTAATCGATGTTTATATACTACTCAGAAACCCATTGATTTGGATTGACCTATTTCTATGTCAAATTTGTGAAATTTGTCACTAATTGATTGTAATCACCATTTCTCAAGAATTATAAAGCTAATGTTAGCTGGACTTACACCAGAAGTATATCTGGTCTTCGGCTACTGCCAACATTGGTTCGGGATAGTCATCATGTACTTACGGCCGTTCATATGTTTTTTCATGACATCCATATATCAAGAAGACCGTATATCTTCTGGATCACCAGGATATATTATGTCCAAATTGTCACTTAATTCCTTTTATGTACCATTTCCGAAAAATGATCAAGCTGAACTTGTACTTCGGGTCATGAGCTAATGCTGAAATCGGCTTTGGGGTACTGTCCTCATGTCTGCCGGTATGCGACCACCATATCTTTAGATATATGCCTCAACTTCGATCCTACATTTATTGGAAGTGATTATCAACAACAATTTGCTGCCACCAATGGCAGGCTTCAAAAATAGGACCAGAAGGTTAACCGAAAGTACAAGTTCTGCCAGTTGAGTGGCTAACTGGACCAAAATTAACAAACAGGAAAACACGATCACATGCAGAATTTGATTGCATAGTTGGCAAGCCCCCGGTAGGCCTACTGCTCCTTATACACGCTTAAAACTAAAGTGTTGAAACTTACTCGTAAAGTGTTGAAACAACCCTTTAAGTGTGTCCACAGGGACAACACTTAAAGAGTAGTCCCTGTGGACACATTTAAAGGGTTATTTCAACACTTTACGAGTAAGTTTCAACACTTTAGTTTTAAGTGTGTACGGTGGCTCGCGAGACAAACATTTTGCCCGGTGACCTACCCTTAACTTTTTAGTGTTAATACACGTGGTTTTTATTAATAAGAACACGGGACAGAAATGGGTAAATAGTTTTCTTTTTAGATTTTTCTCTATATGCTCGTCAATATCAATAGGTTCCACAATTTGACGATAAAATACGAAAGTGGATATTCTTCTCAGAAAATGCCGGTAAATGCGAGCAATGGAAACAAAGTTGATGGTCTACTTATAGAAATGTCTTGTCTTGTAACGAAACACTTGTAACGTTACGGTTTTTTATCTTCGCATTTATGAAAATATGATGTCGACGTCATGACAGGGACTTCTTTGGTGCAGCCTATAAATCGTCCGTGTCCCCGGTCCATACCTGTTACTTAAATTTGGAGCGGGTCGCGACCTGTGGCTTCATATGTTTGCTGAATTTTCAGTAGCATTCAACAATGGAGCCACACACGTTATATTTCCTAATTGTCTTCGTTGTATTGGATACCCATCTAAGTAATGCAGACATATATCGAATGGTGGATGAGTTTTACTATGGCGATTTCCCAGAAGGATTTTCTTGGGGTACAGCAACGGCTTCGTATCAGATTGAAGGGGCCTGGGATGAAGACGGTAAGTGGCAATCGTCATATATATGCGTTACGCTAAGCACTAGGCCTACATAATAATACAGTTGGTATAACCATGTGTAGGGTGGTGTGGGGGAACGGGTTGCACGGCATACTCTGTATAACCAGTGCCCATTGTACTGCGATGGAGTGCTCAATCAAACCAACTAACCACCCATAACCACCATCTAATGATGAAAATCAGGGGCGATTCCGAAGTATTTTTTTTTCTGTCATTGATAAAATTTAACAACTTCGAACATTTGCGAGAATATACATTGGTAAAAATAATAGGCCTACTGAGATAAATACCGAATAGATTGAAGACTCAAACTAATGCGTTATAATTAAGTTCTAAAACCTACAAATGTAATTAACAATATGCTCTTTATGACTTGCGCAAAAAGCGATGAGAGTGGAAACCCATGTTTTTCTGCATAGCGGCACAATAATATATTATTATATCAGTATATGTTGGTGGTCTCCCATTAAAGTTAACCTGAACATCATACACGCAGTGCAGATTTCACTGACTATATCCACTCTTTGTATTTAAAAAGTGACGTGAGAGTTTGTGCGAACACGGTTTTATAATTCCGGTCGTGTTTAAGTCTCGGGGATAATATATAGGATATATATATATGGCAAGTATGCATCTGAATTAACAATATGAACTGTGTGATAGTTTTGTGCAGTCATATTATTCGACTTCATTTCTGCCCATAAGCTTAGTTAATTATTGTACCTGTGTCTTCTAAACGTTTAACAAGATTATTTACTCAGAGCATAAATGATAAACTTTATACTTAGTCACTGTTCTAATTGGCCTGTCCCGAAAATCTAAATTCTCGAGACATTTCAAGTCCAACGTCTCGGTTACAGATGAAATGTCAAAAATTCGGTGGTCACAAATCTGATTACACTCACGAAACAATTATTTGATATAGGGTTCAGACTTTTGTAGCATGAATGGAAATATATATGTATTATTTTATTTTGCCTATATGGAATAATTTTGGAAGATCTTTAAGCATTAATTCGTCCTTTGAACGGTGTCCGACACAGATAGGTTAGTGCACATGGGTCACATCAAGCCTAGGATATGTACATAATGCACGTGGCTCGGTCGTGCCCACTATAATTTATCCCAACAAGAAAGCTAATAAAACACCGAATATATAATCTCTGCATTTTATGTTGAGAGGGGCTGATTCGATGCGATATGCGAGTGGATGAATACAGGCGTCTTGTCCGTCATTCAATATTCAAATTTCTCGGCCACTACAGACCCAGTTCGTATAACAGCGGTCAACAGTTTTCACAATACGCTCAGCGTATCTGGAGAAACTGCCGATGAAGTTATTCACATTTTAGAGGAAGAAACCGGCATTGCGATCAAATGGTTTACTGATAACATGATGTTGGCCAACCCCGAAAAATTTCAGGCAATTTTATTCGGCACTGATAGGGATACGAATTTAAATATCGATGGCCATGTGATAAGTTCAGAAAATAATGTTAAACTGCTTGGGGGTTAACATTGATAGTAAACTGAATTTTGATTCGCATATTGATGAAATCTGTCAAAAAGCTTCGCAACAAATCAATGTTCTTTCCCGTCTTAGCTATATGCTTGACGTTGGATGCAAGCTTAACATATTCAGAAGTTTTATCCTGTGTCATTTTAATTTTTGTCCCATCGTCTGGCATTTTTGTAGTAAGAGGGCGTGAGTAGTATATATAGAGCAAAACGGGTATTTAGCGCCTCACTGCGCATGCGCGGAGTTAATTTTTGGGTTGCCATAGGGGGGGTTCGCATACGTGAGTTAATTTTGTTGAGATGTGAGTGGGTGGGTTTAAAATGGCGGACGTTTGACGTCCGCCATTTTGAACCCACCCACTCACTTGGGTGCACTGATTGACCTGGGATGTGAGTGGGTGGGTTTAAAATGGCGGACTTTCTGGGTCCGCCATTTTGAACCCACCCACTCACCGGGGTGATTGAGTGCTATGTGAGTGGGTGGGTTCAAAATGGTGGTCGGTTATTTTCTCTGGGACGTTGAAAGTCCGCCATTTTGAACCCACCCACTCACTCGGGTGCACTTATTTGACCTGGGATGTGAGTGGGTGGGTTTAAAATGGTGGCTGAGGGTGTTGTGTGTGTAAAATAAGGGTCCGCCATTTTGAACCCACCCACTCACCGGGGTGATTGAGTGCTATGTGAGTGGGTGGGTTCAAAATGGTGGCCGGTTATTTTCTCTGGGACGTTGAAAGTCCGCCATTTTGAACCCACCCACTCACTCGGTTGCACTGATTTGACCTGGGAAGTGAGTGGGTGGGTTTAAAATGGTGGCTTTTGGTGTTGTGTGTGTAAAATAAGGGTCCGCCATTTTGAACCCACCCACTCACGGGAAAACGTATAAAAGCAGTCGATTTTTAGGGAAAGGGTGTATTCAATTGCACTATTTTGTGGAGCACTCTGACTTACCTGACCTGACCAGCCAGCCTGCCTGTTTCACCTCTAGTCTGCTTCACCTCTAGCCAGCCAGCCAGTCAGCCAGCCAGTCATCCAGTCAGCTTGCCTGTGTTGTATGGTTTGTGAACCTTTTACTTTTGCTTAGTGTTCATTTTTTTCCTTTTTTTAATAGTCAAATAGCTCCAAAAACGTCTATTTCCATTCTTGCGCATGCGCAGAATGCTGATAGTTCAACCCACACCAGTCCATCAGATGGCCCTTCATCTCACCTTCACATTGATACCTCACTCGGCCCGATCGGGCCACTAGGGGCTCTCCTAGCTCCAAAAAGGCTATTTTGCAGATAAATGTCAACATCGGGTGTACGAAGATTTTTTTTATTTTTTATTTTAGAGGTAGTGCGTCGAGTGAAGTATTAAATGGAAGCTGACGTGAAATGCTTCACATTGATACCTCACTCGACCCGATTGGCCCACTAGGGGCTGCCCTAACTCCAAAACGGCTATTTTGAAGATTGCGCATGCGCAGAATGCTTATAGTTCAACCTACACCAGTTCATCAGATGCTCCTTCACGTTACCTTCAATTTGATACCTCACTCGATCCGATTGGTCCATTAGGGACGCCTCTAACTCCAAAAAGGCTATTTTTCAAGATTCATATTTTTGATATCATCTTCGGGCATGCGCACAATTACCCTAATTCAAGCCCATACCCAGTCTATCAGATGCTCCTTCACGTCACCTTCAATTTAATACCTCACTCGACCCGATTGGTTCATTAGGGACGCCTCTAACTCCAAAAAAAGGCTATTTTCATAGCCTTTGGACTTCGCGCATGCGCAGAAAAATCAAAATAGCCTTTATTGGAGTTAGGGCAGCCCCTAGTGGTGCAATCGGGTCGAGTGAGGTATCATTGTGAAGCATTTCACGTCAGCTTCCATTAGTTACCTCACTCGACCCACTACCTCTAAAATAAAAAATCTTCATACACCGGATGTTGATATTTATTTTCAAAATAATCTTTTTTTGAGGTTAGAGACGCCCCTAATGGTCCAATCGGGTCGAGTGAAGTATCATTGTGAAGCATTTCACGTCAGCTTCAATATGATACCTGACTCGACCCTCTACCTGAAAAATAAAATTTTGTTGACTTGACGTATGAAGATTTTTGTTTTCAAAAAAAAATTTTTGAAAAAAATTTTTTTTGGGGAAAAAGGATGATGGGCATCTGGTGTTAGTTGGTGTGCTTAGGAAAGAAGTTTTCTCTTCCGGAAAGATGGGTTGGCCCTGAAAAGGGCCGTTGATAGCGTGATACGACACACTTTAGGCGCGGAATATTCTCTTCACGCCTCCTATCTCCATCCCATCCAGCCCTCTCTGCATGACCATAATCTGTTCATTGAGTTGGATTATCTCGACTTGGTGGCGACAGGGTTGTGGTGTTTCTGCCGCTGAAATTGTGGGAGTTTCGGCAATGGTAGGAGGTCCGGCTGTAGGGGCTTCAGTCCTTATACTTTCAGTGTAGACAGGCGGTGTCATCGTGGTTGTTGTGGGAGGTCTATTAGAATTTAGCCAGGGCAGCTCGTCTTGTTCTCCACCTTCCGTCACATCACTGTCGTTTTCTTCCATTCTGTGTATGTCTTGGTCCTGTTGTTCACTCAGTCTTCGCAGCCGGCTACTTTCTTCTGTTCTTACTTCTTCCTGCAATTGTTGTGCGAGTGCTTCGGTACTGTTGATTAACGTGGATTCATCTTCAAGTACTCGTTGAAAACTGGAGATGATCGTCAATTGACTTCCATCTTCTTCTTCATGGGCAACGATTTCTCTGAGTTCTTCTGTCTGAGCAATTCTCGGGTCTCGAGTCGGATGATGTGTAAACAGAGGGGCACGTCGTCTTCGAAAACTCATGATGGTGTATTGGTGAATACATATCAAAATTATAGGCTTTTTATAGTCTAGTGGGGAGGTGAGTACAAAATGGCCGTGATGCACAGTCCTCCATTTTTAACCCACCCACTCACCGGCGTCAGTGCGTGCAAGATATAGGCTGACCCACTGTATAGTGATTGGGTGGGTTCAAAATGACGGCCAATCCACAGACGCCATTTTGAACCCACCCACTCACCCGTGTCAGGCAGTGCAAGAATCCCACTGTGCTGTGTATGTACCCCTTGTCCCAAAGCATTAAATTTCTTATGATTTTTTCGATAAAACCCATTAGTGCATAATATTGCTGAAATAATGCCAACAGAAAACTCGAGTCAATTTAAATATTTATTTGTATTGAGCAAATTACAAGAATTTCGAAGAGAAAAGAGCCGAAATAATGTCTGTCTGTCCTGGAAATCAGCTGATCAGCAATAAATCGACATCTCCGTGACCTTCAAGGAGATTTTGACATTAGTTTTTACCCGCTTTTATCACAAATCATTATAAAGAAATTGTCACACCCGGTGAACTCCTGAAACCCACATCCTACCTGAGAGTTTGGTAAGATATTCCATTCATTCGTTACCGTTCCCGTGGAGTAGAATTTCATCCATCAGCTTTCACTGTTGTGGTGCCAAACACAAAAATTGACAAATTATACGGACTGCCACGATAAGCGTTCCGTACTGCACATGTCCGATAAAATCCCTCCAGTCGTTACAGAATGTTGATTCCACAAAACCTGTTCGGTGGCCTACATTATCGTTCAATCGCTGATCATAAAGGCTGCGTTCATTCTCACCAGAACTGTAGGCCCCTATACACTTCGAAATCTGTGAAAGAATATCAATTTTCACGTTTCCTGTCGGATATCACACAAATTGATGCGTCCGTTGGAACACAGCACACTCCCTCGATTTCAGTCTACGTGTGACATGCAGGCGATGCATGATGCAGATCACATTATTCATCTCAGCGGATACCGAAATGGAACAAAGTTCCGTTATACACTGCAACAGAGAATGTTCTCCCGCTCAGAAAACACAAAATGGCTACTGAACACAAAAATTTCCCCGGATAATAAAGTCGTTCAAACCACAGCGCCATCTATACGCTTTGGTGCAAGGGAGACAACTCGGACTAGACCAATTCGAAGATCATGTCCGCTATATTTAGCCTGAATGGGTATAGGGGTGATCGGGTTTTTTATGGCTTTTACTATGAGCTATGAGGTTGATCATGTAGAATACGATGGAAAAAAATTTGAAAGTACCGCGTAGGCTTGTATATAGATCCATATAGACCCATATACACTCATATACTGGGATATTAGTATGTATCAATCCATACGGGGTGGACATGTTGGAGCACTAGTGGCCCGATGGGGTAGAGTGAGGTCTTATTTTAAAGCTCTCGAGGAAATAAATAAATAAATAAATAAATAAATAAATAAATAATAAAAAATCAAAAAAATCGGCGAGTAGTAGACGAAGGGAAAATTGGAAAGTATTGACCATGCCCCAGAATACTTCATATGCATATCACGGCCTTAAGGCCTATGTAAGATGTAATCTACATCACAGTTTAGTAGTATAAAAAGCGCAATTCACCTTGT
>JAVTVY010003382.1:0-32742 GCA_036873755.1 Hanleya hanleyi | reverse complement strand
AGGTGGAAATGTAAATCTATTTGGCTACAATTCAAGGAAGACAGCTAAATAATTTTGGGGGAGTATACCGTGATTCAGACGTGTTAAATGGAGAAAGTCCACAAGGTCGGCGTCTGGAGTAGTCTTAGCCGTATTTGATGAACAGTCTCATGTCTTGGAAATGTTCTTCTGGGGTAATCAATCCGAAAACAGTTTCACAGGATAACCAGTTAGAGATTAAAAATGATTCGAAATCAATACTAACGACCGCAAAAAGGCGCCTGAAAGAAAATTACGTCCAGGAGTTGTCTACTTGTCGATGGATGATGGCTGTGGAAATCATTAATCATGAATCACCCTGACCTGAAATCATTGCATATTATAATAGTATGAGATGGTTATATGCAGAAGAGAACTTGGAAAAGAGTCAATTTAGTATTGTCATTTAAACCAAGGATTACGTATATTTGACCTCCACAGTCAGTTACAATGTATCCGAGTCGATAGTTTCAAAGCATTTCTCTAAACCACCTCGAAATCTAGCGTATACAAGAGAAAATACGTGCAGCACTTCTCGATGTTGTTGAAAGCCTCAATAGCATATTAGCAGGAAATCAGAAATGTGGGCGCTCATTTGCATTTTCGCCTGACGACTATGTGCCCAACACGCATAGCCCAGATCCAATGCTTCATACGGAATTCTCTCATCCAAAAGTCGCAATCAAACAAAAGGCCGCAATTCAAGGAAAATCGCAAACATAATTTTGAGTCGTGTAAAATGGAACAAACTCTATACCAAGCTCGGCGCCAGAAAAAAATCTTAGCCTTATTTGATTACCAGTCCCCTTGGAAATGTTCGCCTGTGGTAATAGATCCCAAAACAATTTCTCAGGATAACCAGTGAAGATTTCGAAAGATATCTAAATCAATATTGACCTCAACAAGATGAATTACAGGAAATAAGGACAGATTGTTGGTCCAGGATATGTATGCTTCTCTATAATTGGTGGCTGGGGAAATCGTTAGCACCCATTATTAACTTCATTAAAGGAATCATTCTGACGTGAAATGAATGAACATTAGGACTTTTGGGGGATGATTTCGTTTCGGGAGCTACATGCAAAGACTTGGCTGTATCAACCATGCACGAGTTATATACTAAGAAGAATTAGAGTGCTACAAGTACATGTATTGGACATTTAAACCCAGTATTACACGTATTTCTTCTCGATCGACGGGGGCTGTGGAAATCACTAACATGTATTATCCCTGGCGTGAAATCATTGAATACAGGCGTCTAGTCCGTCAGTCAATATTCAGTCCATCGTCCATTAAACAATTACAGTGTCTATAATTCAAAGACCTAATTCATGTAATAACATTAGCACCAAACTAAAAGGATAAATCATGGTATACATAAAACTAGGCTAATTTCCTGCAAGACAGAAGCGGTCAAGAGTTTTCAATGATGCCAGCAAGACATCATGATGTTCCAAAAATATCAAATCCGTATCGCTGATCAGTATTCTTAATCCATATGATATACGTTGTAAAGACGTTATCTAGAGTATGATGTATGTCAGTCACGCTTTGATTGTGACTGTGCATATGAACACTATGAGGATCTTGAAATACACAGGTTCATACGGCCCCAGCCCCAGGTTAAGCGGAATTAGACACAAGTTACGAAACGTACCGCCATAGATCTTAAATAAATATTATAGTAGTACGAGAGGCTTATATTTAGTATTGCCAATTACCTTCCCAGTCAGTTACAATATCTGTCCGAGCCGAAAGTCTCACGATATTTCTTTAAGCCCCCATAATCCAAATCCTGCCCTGTACATTATATCAAATATAAACAAATACTCTCATGTAGTACACTCATTCAATATTTTCATCTGTATCTATCAATTTGAATATTGGAGATTCATTACAATTCTATTTTCCTTTGGCAAACCGAGCTTCAGTTAACATTAAATGCTTCAGAGTATCTTGTTCTACAATCTGTGTATGAAGCATCCCTTGATATGAACGCAGCTGAAGCTCGATTATACTTGAAAAAGAAATCAGAAAACTGGGCGTTCATTTGTATTTCCACCTGCCTCGCGTCAGTGCTGAATCACTCTGCTTGCTATGCCCACTATGTACATACAGCCAGTCTCGACAAACAGATCTACCACCAACAGTGTGGAAACGCCATCGACACTAAAGCAACATATAAACCGTTTAACCTTTTCACACTTCTTTAGGCCGAAACATAATGCCATCCCACATGCAGGCTGAATCACTTCAACTTCAGCATGTTCCAGATACACATTTCATGGACCATAAGAAGATCTGAATATCCGCGTCGAATTACAATACATTTAAGGGAAGTGGGAAGAGGTGCCGACATACTGACAGAGTCACATGACTTCACAGTATAGTCTTCCGGTTAACCTATTCTAAAGCACATACCAAGAATCCAACGATTCGTGATATGTGTTGTATCTCAGGTACGCTTTTATTGTACCTGTTCATGTGTCAACTTGGATGATATGACCACACGGCCCCTAGCACCGGCATAAGCGGTATTAGATACAAATCTAGAGAGCTATGGTGGAAATGCTCTGACAACTCGTATATTGATAATTGGTGAGCTGTTTCGCTGTGATAACTCGTATACTGGGGATTGGTGAGCTGTATCGTCGTCAGATAAAAATGACGGTATTTAACACAAAAGACTAGTCTGTAAGACTCTAGTGTGCGGCTCTAACCGTTGATATGTTATGGCTAGGGACCACATGACCAGGTTGTAATTATGCAATAACAGGCACAATCGAAGTATCACTGAGATATAGAGAACGACTTGGAAAATCATTTATATTCACGAATTTTGGTCAGCGAAACGGGTTCGGCGATGGGAATATCCCGATGTCTTGCCGTTATCCTTGAAAACAGTTGACCGATTCTATCTTAGCTTATGTGTATATGAATTCAGATTGTATATGCCTGCTTGAAGTTTGGTGCTAAAATCTTGTCTTATGGAAAAAGTATTTCGATTAGTTTGAGGCGAAAATTCTTTATGGTCTACTCTCTAAAATAATTAGATTGAAATTCAATCTATAAGATTGAATTTAGTTACCAATCTATTATTGGACTGACAATATTCAATTTCATCAATTGAAAACGATAAAATGAATCTGTTGTAGACAGAAAATTCAATCTACTAGATTGAAATTTTCAATCTAATAGATGGAATATTCAATCGAATATAGATTGGTCACTAATTCCAATCTGATAGAAAGAATTTTCAATCTAATTACTTTAGAGAGTACAGTTAACTGCTGAATGTCGCATCCCACGCCTGTGTTCAGCTGAATACAAGGTAGGCCTTACGATGAGAGGCCATACACTAATCGCTATGGGCCGCGCGAATATCTATCGGATGTCTGACAAGACACCTACACAAACTATAACGGGAAGGTAACAATGCTTCTAAATATAACCAGACTAACTGGATAATACCAAACACGTGTTTCAACATATGCTGCTGCCTGAACACTGTATCAGTAGAACGGCCATTCTAGATTAGCCTAATTTAACGTGACATCTCGTGTCCGGGGATGTTAAACATAGCTAATTAAATTGCTGTGCGATGGAATGCCCAAGTACATGCATCCATTCACCCAATTCTAGCTTTGCACAAGGAAACCTGAATGAGTCATTTATGCTAACATATCTTTGCCACACCATCAACGAAAGTATCTGCCTTCAAATCTACAGTGTATCATTGTATCATCTAGTAGAGGCGATTGCGTGCTACAATAATTTCGTTATATGCTTTCTATTATCGATGCCGAAATTCTTCATCGACAACGAATGATTCTTAAGGTTACACAGCCCTCCTCCAGACACTTATACGCACCCTCTAGAATTTGTCTTTATACAGTTAAAGTATGCATCATAGCTATGGTAATGTATATATTTGTTGAAAGCGCATTTCTAAAGGATTCCAAATTTCGTTGTAGAAGACAATTTCAAAAGGAAATCCGCGTCTCAGTTTTGTCAAGTTTGATCTAGTTCTCATTTTATTGACATTATAAAATTCAACATCAAAGTTCGAAACTTTGAGTTGCTCGATTTTGTAAAGAAATATTTCATTAGATGTCAAGATAATGAGAACTAGATCAAAATTAATAAAACTGAGACACGAATTTCAGACACGTCTTCACGAAATGATGAAGTAAGTTGCGACAAGTTGAATACTTTCTTGGGAATACCACTTAAAAAATAAAAAATAAAAAAATTTTTACATCCAAATATCTTCACAACCTACAGGTGTACAGTGAACAAATTTATATATTGGGGGTCCTTACGCAATGTGCTTTGAAGAAATATATACATTACTACAGATATGAGGCATAGTTTTAACTATATAAAGACAGATCTAGAGGGTGTGTAAACGTGTGTGCAGTACCCTTAATGTCTGTTCAGACGTTTAGTTTGCTGCGTGTAGTTTCAGTGATACAGCGAAATGAAACTGCTGTGAATCTATGGGCAGCCAAAATTAGCAATTACAAAACGTAAAGCCAAACTCAGAAAAGACAGCATATCTTACAATGTCCACTGTAGTCTTAAACGCATTTTATATTCCTGCAAATAAAAAAAACCTGAACTGTGAACAACATACTCAAACCGAAAATAAACGGCATGATGTTCGAATGCAAACTCAGAATGAAAAGCCTAGTTCTGGACGAATAGCCAGTCTGACACAGAGTGACCTATTTCTAAACGAAGAGTATTTATCTCAGAACGAACGAGCTGTTTCACAACGAACAACGTTCCTTCGGAAATTATTTGCGGAAATATTCGGGTCATTCCGGATGGTAGAAAGATTTATGACGTGAAACTCGGCCGCTATTCCGAGTTTCGCGGTTTCAGGTCGTGACCTCAAAATGAATGTAGTTCTTTTTTTGCCCCTGGGTTAAAATGTACCAAAAACTTCAGATATCAGACAAAAAAGTTCACAGGGACTTGCCATTCTCATCTTGTGAGACTCCTTACTATGAGTCGCACATGTAAACGAGAGCCACCCCCTCAAAATGATGGGGAGGAGTGGTCTCGAGTCTGCTGAGCGCCCCCTCGATTATAAAGTACGTTCTGAAAGAGTTCGTTCGTTCTCCGATACGTTGTACGTGCTGAAATATACAGTTCGTTCGGAGTTGGCTTGTATTGCCGTATCTCCACTTTTCGTTCACAGTTAGATTCTTCGTTTGGAGAGAGATGAAATATGCCTTTAGAGTTAGGTTCCTTGTTTGCAAAAAGACGAAATAAGCGTTTAAACCAACACTTTATATCGTTAGATACGTTGTCCGTTGTGAGTTAAGCTGGACAACCCGAGCTGGTAATTTTGACATAAATGGCCGCCCATATGAATCTCTGTTATACCCGAGCTGCTACTACATGTATCAGTGTAACCCAAGCTGTGCTCGACAGTGGAAGACCGTCCATCACATAAGGAGATATACCTGTCAGATAGATAAATACTTCCTTACCTCGCAAATCCTCCACACTTAACACGCCGTCGTTATTTACGTCCATTTTTTCAAACGCTTCCCGAATAACCTCTTTTCTCGACTCGACCAGCGGTCCTCGTAACTCCAACATAAACTCGCTGAAATCTATTCCGCCACTTCCGTCCTTGTCCAAGGCGTCGAACAAGAGTTTTAGCTCCTCGTTGGAGAAATCAACTCCATAGTCTCTTACTCCTTTACAGAGTTCCAAGTACGTGATTCTCTTTGAATAATCTATGTCCAGTCGACGGAATGCCACCCCGAGACCTTTAATACCGCCACATCCTTTGGCCAGGCACTTGGAACGAAGCGCTGCTACGAGTTCACTTTTTCGCTCATCCATTATGTCAGTTTGAACGTACGACTAAAATAAAACAGAAACGTCCCTGCTCTGGGTTTACTTGTACTGTAGCTCACTTATTCTCTATCAATCTCACGTTCTCTGTCATAATGTACACATGTATTTCTCCATGTCCGATCTTCTCAAGGTTGGCGGATATTAATCGTATTGGGTCGTACAAAAGCAGCTGTCATTCGTCAATCGAAACTCGGCGATTAATGCCAGCAACAGCCGCCGTGTGCATTAATAGTGGGACCGTAATCGGATTTTCCTTGTTTAAGAAATTATGAACATGTTCTCGCTTGCAGCTCGATACAGTGCAGCTTCTATTCCATCACCGTCGACGTGCTATGTTTTTTGCCGGAGGTCCGCGCTCGACTTTTAGTAAAGCAATTTCGTGTTGAATGCCCTGAAAGCGTATTGGTAATCGATGGTCTCATGTCAAGCTGGCAAACAGCCACTGATTATGTTACATGCAACGCGCGCGCCCAGAACAGATTCTGCAATAAAGGGAGTCTTTGCTATACCAGCACAGCAGTAGCAGAACACTGTTTGGCTGTAATAACTGGATGAATCACGTTTTAGACATTGCCCAGAAATAGCCGTTGACAGGTAAATGTTTACTCGTGCATAAACTCTTGTAAAGCCAAGCATTACTAAATTATGGTATCCCGTCGTCGTCGATACCATGTCACTGTTGACTTTAATCTTGAATTCCATCATGTGTTTTGCATGGTACAAAAATACAAAGCAACTGAAAGCACTATACTGACAACTTTGTAAACAGAAAGTATTGATAATGTGAATTACCGTACATTACTATTTCATAATCACTTAAAACAAGTTTTCCGATGGCTCCATCAATTATACTGAATCACAGTCCTCGAAACAAGAGTTTCGGGGATTGGAAGTGATTTTAGGGTGTGGGGGAGGGGCGTATGTATAATTTTCTCTTATTTCCAAACCCCACACCCCGAAACTCTTGTTTCGAGGCCCTGTGATTGAATGAAAGCACTACAACGATTGTTTGTCGCTGGATACTATCAGCATATGTCTTGCGAGTCGATGGTCGCAAGTATCGAACGCCACCAGACGTGCACTGGTATGCAGTCTAATACAATTATCCGCTGATTGCGTATCACCGTTTCAGAGTGTCTCGTTCTTTTATCAATTCAATGAAACACCGCCAGTGGCCAAATGGAAACAACATTCCTGCAAACTGATACATAATCTATAAGAAAAAAATCCATATTTTTCTCTTCGCCCTACACTGTTAATTACTCTCATATGCTTTCGCCTCTCAGACAAATTGCGTACGCGTCATAGTACTATTTTGCACGTGTTTTCATTCTCGTGTAATTTTCAAGATAATGGACCTTTTCAGATGAAACCAACTGGCATCAGATATCTGTTACTCAGAACTGATCTTTGACATATCTATATTTATCGGTACTTCCGCAGATCATCAAAATTAAAATATTGACAGTACCAATGAGCATTAATTTTGGACACTTCGAAATCAAATTGTGTTATTTTTTCAACTGCCGATAAAGTTAATTAGATTAGTCATGAATTTATTATTCATATAGTGTTTATTTCATTGACATATGTTTATATAGTTGAACTAATTTTTATTGTAAAAAATCGGAGGGTATTTCAGAGGGTACCACCACGACACCAAAAAACCCCAGCAAATGCCATTCACAATGCATGGGGGCACCCTTGCGCCAATTTTCTCATGTATTTGGTCGCGTAGTGCCAATTAATTGAACGAGAGTGTCTGATAAAGGCGACTTATTGTATCTACATTTGGTGTGGGGTTTTTTGCGCTAAGAAAATTTTATTCTTGTGAAACTGTTGGTTTCTTCTCAAATTACATATTTCGACGATATACAGCTGTCAGTTGGCTGAAATTTTTAACACCGATTGTGTGTAAAATA
Organism: Hanleya hanleyi; assembly: GCA_036873755.1. Lineage (NCBI taxonomy): Eukaryota > Metazoa > Mollusca > Polyplacophora > Lepidopleurida > Hanleyidae > Hanleya > Hanleya hanleyi. Next base: position 24,925 of record JAVTVY010003382.1, on the reverse strand, counting down.
AACATATGTACATGTCCATGAATGATGCACGTATAACGACATAGTATTCAAAACTTTCTCAGTACTTTCTTCGACTAGCATCTGAGACGAATTGTGTACGTTATTATATTGTCCTCCAATATAAGTTGAGTAGGCAACTGCACAATATTACCTCAATAGACAACAATTATTGTAAGCATCAATCTTACAAAGTAATACCAGTCCAACAACGAGCCATATAACATGAACCTTTATCGACTCTCTCTAATGAAGATTGAAATTCCTGGCATATACTTTGCAACCCAGGCGGCCGGAAATTACATACGCTAGCATGCATACATAGATTGATTATGTCTATACAGGTAGCGAGTGCATACAATTCCTCCTTTGAAAAGCGCATTATTAAGTCCATGGAGCTCCGATCCAGCCTGAAATGTACGTTAAATTTGTATGGTAGAAACGAAGAGCTTTATACATTGCCGTATTATTATTTGTTACGATTAGAAATAAAATCCCACTGTGGTGGCGAAAATGCCGGTGTACTGACATGAATTCGCGTGACCCAGGCTGATCTGCTGACCGAATTCCTCCCAAAGACACCACAGACTCGGGTGTTTCGTGTGCTGTTATGTATCTCAGCTACGCTATTATAAGTGTTCGTGTGGACACCTTGACTGAATTGACAACACGGCCCGTTTTACTGGCTTGAGCGGAAGAGCAAATGACGAAATAGCTCTGCCAACCCATATGCTTCTGATGGATACCGATGCATTGTCACCGACAGATGTACGGCACATATTAAATTGAGGAGAAAAATATTGATAGAGTGCACGTTCTTATTCAGGTGACCAATCCGAAAGGCCCGACGCTGACAAGCGTGTAATCCCATAGCTCCGGTGTAGCCTTGTTCTATACTACGCGAGAACAACGCTACGGCGGCAAATCAATCACCAGATCGAGTTGTTGGGAAAGTGTCGTACGGGCAATATTTGCCGAACCAATTGACCATAACCAATAAATTAATTCGATTCTATGTCCACTTACCTTCCATCAAACACCTTGATTATGAGTGACTGTGGACTATCAGCTTTGGAAGACATCTAAATTCGGACGACGGGGTAAAACTGTCCACATCGCCGAACGCCGATTACGCGCCACAACACCGCGCGCCAAACACTACACGTACAGCGACTGTGTGAAATGTTTAACCCTCCCCCCCTCGTACGAGTTTAGACTTCTTGCAAAGCTAAATATCGACAGTCACTCATAAACAAGGTGTTTGATGGAAGGTAAGTGGACATAGAATCGAATTATTGTATTGGTTATGGTCAATTGGTTCGGCAAATATTGCCCGTACCGCTCTTTCCCAACAACTCGATCTGGTTATTGGTTTTCACGTAGTATAGAACAAAGCTACACCGGAGTTAGTAATCCCACCTTCTAACATCTGGTTGAACATGAATATAACTCAAAATGAGGATGAAGGTCGTGGTCAAGGGCCACCACCAAAATTTTACGGATAACAATTGACGGATTTAGGGATAACAGTTAGGAAGCCTAGAATACCATTATCGTGCTGTAAACGCCGGCGTACAGACAAGTAGTCACATGACCTCATAGGCTGATATTCTCAATGCATTCCTTCCAAAGACATCGAGTGATTCTCATCATGTAATTAAAGGCAGACACGAACCATCTCGTTTATACACAAGAATTTGGTCTGTTGAGAGAAAAATACAGATCGCATCAAGCTATTTAAAGATGTTCGATTTCCTCTGCCGAAGCCAAAGCTCTATTGTTGGCTTTAAAAGATATTGGGTCTACTAAATATGTCATATGTTGTAAATACGGGAGGTTGACCCACTTACTACACTCAGAGTAGTGGCACTCATTCATAGCTGTTTTAAATACAGAAGGTCCAGGGCCTGAACATACAGATTGTTTCTCAAGTGCTCTGTATCTACATTGTCTAGTTACCATTTAGACGTTACTGTTCAATCCTGTATTCAGGAATCCAGGACATCAGGAATTGAATCGCATGCCCAGAATGTGGATACTGCGTTATATCTCTATAATTACAGATCCTGTTGTGTCTGTGGACGATTTTGGATGTTGGGAAGCCCAGGTGATTTTTTATCCCATTCCGCTATCCAGTCACTCCTATCCTGTTTTGGACCCTCTGCTCCATTGTATATTCATGAGATGGAGGCATATCATCGACAGGAATATCCATCATTCCTTCTTCATCAACTCCAGAATAGTCCATCAAGCTAGAGTCCTGCTGCTTTTGCTGACTTACCTGTTCTACCAAGGAGTATACATATTATCAACGTTAACATGGATTTTTACGAGCCAGAATTTAGCGACGATTTTGTATGCTCTATCTATCATAACTCAGATACACTGTGCATCACCGCCTACATGTATCTCTAAAATCCAGCTGTATCACAGTGACTTGAACTGAATTTACTTGGTGTATATATATTTAGTGTATGATCAGGGTCATAATACATTCTACTTCTCATGAGGTCAGCATTGACTGCTCACATTTCAGTATACATGAACATACTAAGCTTGTCAGAAAGTCAGTTATATCATGGTCATAATACATTCTGCTGTTCAGGAGGTCAGCATTGACTGCTCACAATTCAGTATACATGAACATACAAAGCTTGTCAGAAATCCAGCTATATCATACTGACTTGAACTGAATTTACTTGGTGTTTATATTTAGTGTGCGATCATGGTCATAATACCATCTGCTTCTCATGAGGTCAGCATTGACTGCTCATCAATTCAGTATACATGAACATACAAAGCTTGTCAGAAATCCAGCCATATCATAGTGACTTGAACTGAATTTACTTGGTGTATATATTTAGTGTGTGATCATGGTCATAATACATTCTAGTTCTCATGAGGTCAGCATTGATGCTCATCAATTCAGTATACATGAACATACAAAGCTTGTCAGAAATCCAGCCATATCATAGTGACTTGAACTGAATTTACTTGGTGTATATACTTAGTGTGTGATCATGGTCATAATACATTCTAGTTCTCATGAGGTCAGCATTGACTGCTCACATTTCAGTATAGATAAACATTAAGCTTGTCAGACATCCAGCTATATCATAGTGACTTGAACTGAATTTACTTTGTGTATATATTTAGTGTGTGGTCATGGTCATAATACATTCTACTTTTCAGGAGGCCTGCATTGACTGCTCTCATTTCAGTACATAGAATTGACTTGTTCTTTTCTATTCATACTGTAGGAGAAGTGTGACACCATCACCTATGCTTTGTCTCAACATCATATTCAGATGGTCCCTATTATACTCGAGCAAGGTCTATAAATATGTAAGAAAATTTCATTTTTTTTTATATCTGACATATGAACTTGGACAGGATTACAACTTTTGATCTGACAGAACCAGATTTTGATCAGATATATCTCATGTCTGACCGCTACTTCAGACCCTGCTGGAGTGTGATTTACAGTGTAATCTCTCTATAACTCTTGTCATTGGGGACTGCACTGGCACTTTTATATTTTCAGACCTCTAGAAGGGTTGAAATGATATGTGCCTAGACTCTAGTTGTTTTGGTTGAGTCAGCTGCTCTTGTTCTTGCATTGATGAGACTACTTTCCTTACATGAGTAACTAGTACTTAATTTTTTATTTTTTTCTTCCAATTCTATACAGGTATGTCCATGACCAGGTTCGACAACACAGCTTACAGCATTGTACAGAACTTTCTTCAGCCTGAATTTCCTCTGGAGCTGACAGCATGTTTGATATTGTCTATATTATTGTTCAGGGTCTGACATAAGCTAATTCAGCATGTTCAAATTCTCAGTCAATTCCCGGAGTTTGGTCGAACTTTATGCTTTGAACATAGGCGAGATAAGTTTTTTCATCAGACATATCTGATCATGCTGCTATTTCAGACCCTGATAGTTTCTTATTCCATTACGATTTCATACTCACAGACAGAAATGGTTGCCTGCTCTCAGCATCTCTATGCTTGCTGATCCTGTGTTAACTCCTTTCCTTTAATTATTATTTCCAGGTTTTTCTCAGTGAGCTTTCTATTATTAATGTAGGTGATCCCAAAGATTGTTGTCTCTGGAGTGCAGTGTGACAGAGGGTTGAGGGGCTCCAGTGACACGTCTGTACAGATCATCTGCAGCTTAATTCGGTGGAATCACTGGTCCCTCTGATATACTGTATCCCGGGTTATTATATTGTATTAGTTTGTTTCTAAGTTTTTTGTGGGTTACTTTACAGGCCACCAGTCTGTTTGCAGTAGCAGTGCTTTCCATGGGGAAGCGTAAATATGGACGTTGTAAAACACTTTTATCTTTAAGAATTCCTCATGCATTGTCTATTTCAGAGAGGAAATCCTACCTCATCCTATCATCCCCAGGCTTGTGAATCCAGTACTAAGTATCATTACTATCACTTTCAGATCTTTTACCAGTGAGCTCCATCACACACAGATACTGGTATGTGTGAATTCCTGTATTATGTATTATACAACAATTATATTGACTTCCTTTTGTCAACTTTATTTCAAAGATTATTCTTGAGAAAGCGAAGCTTAATCCTAACCTTCCCTTGGACAATGGACAACCCTGAGGATCTTCATGTTTTTATCTGCCATACAATTTAACTGGCTGGCAGTTCAATGTTTTGTGGGGGAATGTCTGAGAAGTGAAGGATATTACTCATTTTTAGGAGGGTAACTGTGACTCTTCCAGTGCCAGTGGTTTTCTTTAATTGAAATAAATAAAGAAAAGAAATAAAATAAAAAAATTCCTGACAGGCCCATGAACCTTTCTCGTGCTATATATTTATTGTATTAATATGGTTCTTCACTATATGACAGGTATTTTATGCTGTCCTGAATGGTATTTGTTCTTCCAGTACTTGGCTGATGTGGATTTCTGTGCCCCTACCTTCAGGCATACTTATGCATATTTCTATCATTTTCAGTCTAAAGATTTGTCACAGGTACTATGCACTGTTTCTTATAATTGGTAAGGTAATATTCCACCATCCATGGACGCATAGTAATAGATTGCCCATGTTTTTTCATGCTATCTTTTATTGATTTACATGCTAATTTGGGAATGAGTTCCCTTAATATTTGTTTGAGTCAATCTGTCTTGCTATATGCCCTGTGCAAAATAAATTACATGTACCTGATTGTATTATTTCATGCACTTGCACAGTCTTGATATAGTTGGCTGCTATATTACCATTGATCTGCTCATGAAGATGTAAACATTTGTAGTCAAAGTCATTACTTCAGTTAGTGCTAGCCAATTGCTGCCATTCTCAGGTTATCAAACCAACTAAGAGGCCAGTGATATCTACTCCTCATCCTACTGTTTTGTGTTACATACTGTAAGGGCTAGGGCAGAGACTTCGGGTGGGTGATAACAGTTCCATCTTTTACTCCACTGTTATCTGTGGCCCTTTATGCTCCCCACCTTTGCTGGTATAACAACATTTACATTAGTTGCTAATTGGGGGCATGTTCTATCACTGCATTTGGTAACACATAATTCACATAATTCATATGTGTTCTCCATGCCCCTGCTATTTTATCATTTGTCATTTGAATAAATGATTTGTCATTTGAATTAATGATCATAGCCATTGTCGTTTGAATAAATGACCTGACCAGAATTTCTGGGTATTGTGTTTGTCTTTCCCAGCAAACTGAGCTCATTCTCTGACCTAGTCTATCTCGAGCATAAAAGGAAATTAGGGTTACCATAATTAAGTTTATGTGAGGATCAACAAGGTCGCTTTCTAATGTTAACGTGATTATAGTTTTATTGTAAATGTTGATTGTGAGTTATCGCCCTTACATTAGACTCTCCAACTTTGTACCACGAGGTCGGTGTTTCCTCGGCTACCTGGAATTTGTTTCTGGAAAATGTCAGTGATGGATTTGGTTTCTCCAGTTTGCTACAGAAAAACCCTCCCTACCCTCCCTCAATTCTCTGTCTTGTGACATTTTGTAACAGGAAGCCCTTTATGCTCCCCACCTTTGCTGGTATAACAACATTTACATTATTTGCTAATTGGGGGCATGTTCTATCACTGCATTTGGTAACACATAATTCACATAATTCATATGTGTTCTCCATGCCCCTGCTATTTTATCATTTGTCTTTTGAATTAATGATCATAACCATTGTCATTTGAATAAATGACCTAACCAGAATTTCTGGGTATTGTGTTTGTCTTTCCCAGCAAACTGAGCTCATTCTCTGACCTAGTCTATCTCGAGCATAAAAAAATATCACCAAATGTGTTTGGACCCGTTCAGATGATCTAGGGCACGCCATCCTGTGAGTAGAACGGCCATGTAGTCCATTTCTTGAATCTTCTCCTTCTCCTGGCGTGTTTGGTGATGTACTCCATTCGGGGGCAGAGCAATCCGATTTGGAATGCCGGGAGTTAGCCCTGTTGTACAAAGTCATACTAAGTTGACGAGGTCCTTTGTGAGAAATCTGGTAGACTTGATACGATGAACACATCAAGTCTGTAAACCCCACTGATTAATTATCGAAGGATTCCTGTGACAGCCAACTCAATCATTATTGGCTTACTACACTTGGGGCGATATGCAAGAGGTAGCAGCCATATGACTCTACAGGAAAGCATCCTCGGCACCTAACATTCAGACCGAGAATACGGTGGATTCTCGGACGTATAGCCTTAGTATCTCAGCCGAGCTTTTTTGTGCAGATGTTCATGTGGAGACTATGAGGTATTCACACGTCCCCTAGCACCAGCTTAAGCGGAATTAGATACGCTAGCTCGGAAGCTGTTATGACAGATAAGCTCAAACAACTCATCTGATGTTTACGGATGAGCATTGTGGACGTCTGATGGAGTAAACGCCTCAACATGGGGTAACCTGGTAAATGCAAGAATACCCAGAGAAACTAACCAGTAATGCCCGACGTGGACACTATGGACATCAATGGATACGTAACAGATATGCCACTTAGCCATCAGCATTCAAGTATAGATGTTGACGATCGAATAGCAATTCTGATACGAATATTATTGCAGTGGGTACGAGGTCGAACATAACATGTCTTCTTAAGAACGAAGTTGTTCCGGTATCATGGTCCAACCGAGAACGCAGTTTTCCAAAGAATATTTTGCCACCTGTGTGGGATCCAAATGACGATTCAAATTGAACATGATATTTGAATGATTTATTTATGGTAACATACCTGGCTGATTCCTCAAGTCACTGACGACTGGTGCTAAATGGACTCTTCAACTCAGGGTTCACCATTTCAATTCAGCCTGACTATTGGAAATTGATAACTTCTCGTGCCTAGAAAGTAGATGGGATGTGTTCATTTATAGATATGGCTCATGGGGACATTTCTGGATGCATTAGTTTACTGTCTAGATGTTTTACTCGGTTAGTATGCTTTCCAAATACCAGTCTAGATTTCGTCGCCATTTGGTTGGATTTACGCACGAGGTCGACATCGTCAAAGATGCGAGTGAATGGTTTTGCCTTCACAAAATCATCGATTGGTTGGCGAATTCTCGACGAGAATGGTTTTTTTGTGTGTTTGCAATCGTTTTTCAAATAGGAAAATTATCTCAAATTAGACATGTTATCGCATTTCAGGGCAAGCCATTTTAAATAACCAAATCGCGAAAGAATGTGGTTTTTTATGATAAGACGACATCGATTTTATCTCAGCATGTTTTCTCTATATTCTCGCAATTGATTCGTGATCAATCGTTCTTCTATCGAGAAAATGATATACAATTCGCGAGTGAAGGCAATACGATTACGACTACGATTACGACTCCATTACTTGTAGAACAGTGACGTCACTCCAGATTGTGTAGTCAGTCTTGTAGTCCAGTTTTAGGACATTTTGTCATAAGTACACGATTATTTTCATTTTAAGTAATGAGTCTAGATTACGATGCAAAAGGATCTATCCTTCAAGAACAAAGATCCAGTGCAGTTGCCGTTCATCTCTACACCAATGAGAATTATGTTTTGTCTTGTTTATATATAACAACGTATAATGAAGAGCAGTGTAGCAGTTCAGTGTTTATGTAATCTACGATTGTTTTTATTTTCAATTTGTTGCTGATGCTGTTATATGGAATAGGTCTATAGATTAGACCTATTCCATATATCTGCATTAGCACCAAATTGAAAAAAAACAATATGGACAAAGAGTTTCCGCATCCATATTGCTTTTTCTTAACACATGGCGGCTGAAAATTGAATGACGAACTGCACGCTTGTTTATTATATTTTCGTATTTCAATTTGCAAATCCGCTTTTTCTGGAACTATGTGTGTACCATTTGATCATTTTTACTTTGAAAGAGTTCGTGCACCAATGAGCAGTTGAGTCCAAGTTTGGTCAAAGCCGACGTGATAACTAGGCCTGTATGGATACCAAAGTAAATATCGATTTACTTCAATTAGCATGAATATAATATGTGTATGTATTTTTCATCCCAACTCTTTAGTATAGTTGTACGTTCTTCTTATCCATTACCATGCCATTTTCTGTTGGAATCAATCAGGCTTATTAAAATGATTAATCCGGGGTTCCCGATATCAATCTCACACAAAGTGAGCAGTGGTGCATTATCTGCTCCGAGCTTCGCCTGTACATTTCTGGGTATATAATTTCGTTTCACCTTATGTTATAACGTGAAACAATACATCTAACTAGCGATATCTGAAATATTTTCAACTTAAAGTTCCCAAAATATTCATTAGGATAAGCATAATGACCCTTTCTTCAGCAGTAGAGTACGTTTGGTGTATATTGACCAAATTCATACCAGTTATCACTGATCAATAGCAGGTCTCCATTTTTGTAACATAAGCAGAAACGATAATCAACCTCTCGGAGATGTGCAGGCGACACTCAGAGATGTACAGGCGATACTCAGAGATGTACAGGCGACACCCAGAGATGTACAGGCGACCCTCAGAGATGTGCAGGCGACACTCAGAGATGTACAGGCGACCCTCAGAGATGTGCAGGCGACACTCAGAGATGTACAGGAGACACTCAGAGATGTGCAGGCGACACTCAGAGATGTACAGGCGACACTCAGAGCGGGTCTCAACTCACTTCGAATTTGGTCTGACACTGGTATTGAGACGTCCGGATTAGATAAAATTCACACTAATCATGGGTTCCAGCATCATTCGGTACCACAAAGTAACTAAACTGTTCGCCAGTATCTACTGTTGGAAAATTTAGTTAAGGAACGAAAGACAAAGTGGTTTCAGTGTCGTCATCGAGTATCTGTCAAAAATACCAAAAAGAATACTTTGCAGCTCGTTAGATGGTCCACCCAGAGAGCGGAGCGGCCCTGACAGTATCAAATTAAACTATTAATTATCCTTTTACTGGTGGATCTGATAACGCAATTAAGTTGGGGCCAGACCAATCCGATGTATGGATTGGAGTGATATGCAAGAGGTGGGAATAATTAACGACGTCTGGCGACTAAAAAGCAACCATATAACTCCATAGGAAAGCTTCTCTCGGCACCTCATATTCAGACCCGAGAATACGGTGGAGTATTGGGCGTAGCCTTAGTATCTCAACCGCGCTTTTATTGCAGCTGTTCATGTAGAGACTATGAACACGGCCTCTAGCACCGGTATAAGCGGAATTAGATACGCTAGCTCGGGAGCTGTGGAGACTGATCAGCTCAAACAAATAATTCATCTGATGTTAATGAATGAGCATCGAGGACGACTGATGGAATAAACGCCTCAACAACCTGGTAAATGCAAGAATACTTGGAATGCAAGAATGCCGAGGCTTGGTCTCGTGACATAGATTAAAGTCACACTTGGTTGAGGAGGCAATTCATTCATTTGGGGTGATCATCATACGGTATGGATTTTGTTTTTGAGGTAGCGTGACATTTCTTGTGACCAGATAAAAGTAAAGTGTAGCAATCGCCTTCAATTATTAGAGTGGGAAATTTTGTAATCTTGAGACAATTAACTAATCAAAGATTGACGCTGCTCATATGAAGCCTGTATTCTTCAATTATTAATTAGCGATATCTGAAAAATCTTCAACTGGAAGTTTCCAAAATGTTAACTAGGATAAGCATAATGACTCTTCCTCAAACAGTAGAGTAATTTGGTACATACTGACTAAGGATAAACGAAAATCAACTTCCCAGAGAAGTATATGCGACACTCAGAGCCGTTCGGATTAGATAAAATCCACACTAATCACAGGTTTCAGCATCATTCGGTACCACAAAGTAACTAAACTGTTCGTGAATATCTGCTGTTGGAGAATTTCAGTGTCATCATCGAATATATCGGTCAACGTTCAATAATGATGAAAAATATCAAAAGAATACCTTACGGCTCGTTAAATGCTTTAGGGTGCGCTACCCCAAGGGTGGAACGGCCCTGACAGTATCAGATCAATTCAGTAATTCTCCTTTTACTGGTGGATCTGATACTAGAAACGTAATCAAGTTGGCACCAGACCGATCCGAAGTATGAATGCCGAGGCTTGGCCCCGTGACATAGACTAAGCCACACTAGGTTGACGAGACAATTCATTCATTTGGGGTGATCATCATACGGTATGGGGTTTGTTTTTACGGTAGCGTGACATTTCTTGTGACCAGAGAAAAGTAAAGTGTAGCAATCGCCTTGATTTATTAGAGTGGGAAATTTTGTAATCTTGAGACAATTAACTAATCAAAGATTGACGCTGCTCATATGAAACTTTTATTCTTCAGTGATTAATTATTGAAGGATTGCAGTGACAGCCAACTCGGTCATTATTGGCTTACTACAGCTTCCACTCTGACTGCTGACAGATGCGTCGGAAAAATGCGGCTTCACTATTAGCACACAAGACAAAATAGGGAAGAGCGATTATTATCACTTATGACACTGTAATCGTATCTGTCCGCCTTAATACCTCTTCTTAAGAACTAGGTTATAATGTGAAAGGAAGCCGACAATGGGGTATTCTAAAGAATATATATTCAGCTTCCATTTTATCGGAATGAAATTTTCATAGTATCAACGGAACATGGAACTTAGGCCTGAATCTTTTTGAAAAAAGAAGAAAGTTTCAATACATGTATATGTGGCATGTACAGGTGTCAAGATCCGAGCTTGCAGACCTTAAGTTATTGTACTTCATACCAAAATTGTTCATTCTGATTGGTTGTAACTCAGTCGCATGATATTCTACAGTATACTTTCTATAATAGACATCGACTTCGAGGTGATATAATGCATTCACGTGCTCCTTGATGTAATATCACACGAACTCAAGGCAATAGCACATGACCTTCAGACAATATTGAACAATCTCGTGCCCAGTTGGATTCATGCAGTTCACGCTCGACAACGCAACGTTGCCATGGAGACACAGTTCGTTCCAACATACATGTATAGATCAGCTGATTTCATTAGAGCAACTGCATGTGTAGTGGTATAAATGTCACTCTCCCGTCGAAGGCGCAGGGTATCAAGAGCAACAGAGAGCTACCCATGTACGAATTCCCCGAAGCTGTCATTAGTTTCCAAAGGCAATGCGAGTATTTATTCGTGCAATATTACAAATCTAACGACAATCTTTCTCGCTTTCGCCGATTTACTGTCCGCTGTCCATTTATCGACAGTTGTTTTTTGTTGTTGTTGTTATACTGCAGGTCTAACCTCGGACGAAGTCAAGTGGTATTTTCCTAGGTTTGACCGCTTGGTCAGAGGTCAAACGCATTTCTGTTGTGAACTAGTCTGGCTCGCTACCAAGTATGTTTTCGTCGGGTACCCCTCAGATACTTCAGTGTCGGAGCCGGCCGCCAGCCAAGTGAAAGCGGCACCTTAAGCCGATGTCAAACAAACTCTTGTTCTGTTTTCCGAGACAAGATGAGGCGACTTGTTTTCACAGGAAACTGGGGACAAGGCTTCGTACTTTTAAATTTGTATTTGAATGTATTTGTACTTGAAAGGACATGTTTCCAAGGGATGAATGGGCACAATCTAGCTTTTTAAAAGATCATTTTATTTGTCAGTCTACAGCTCTTAACTGAACGGCTTCGTAATAAGAGCTTGTAGTGTACATATAACTATACTGTTTGTGCGAAATTTACGGATATCGTTTGCCTTAATCTACTTTTGCGGTCAACGTGTTGTACGAATATTATTGTTATTTGATTATTTGTCCTACAACCAAAGATAAAGACATAGTTCTGTCCGAAAGCCTGCATCTCTGTACGAAGGTGTTGCGATGTTTGTTCCTCAGTTTCACCATCATTATGACCCTGAGAACATTCACATGCCACTACCGACAACGCAGACAAAGTTGAGAAAATTAATAAGGACTAACTTGTGATGTCTTCGTCATGGTTTTTGAAAACTACCATGTGACCGAAGGCAGTTCTAACAAGAAAATTAATACAACATCAATTTATGAAAAAGAGCGATTTTTTAACTTCAAAAAGGGCAGACCCCAATTTTATAGACCAATGTCGTTTCCTTTCGTTACTGCGAAATCCAACTCATTAACTTATAAATGTAAACATCCGTTTACAGATTATTTCTGATCCATAGATTTTTTGTTGTTGTGTCTTATTTTTATTATTATTATTTGCTTTCGAAAGCATGGGGAACGTCTACAAATTCCTAGTATTCATACTGCAACTTCACAAGGAAGTGCTATCAGATCACCGAACCGCTGATAAGAACTTTGCCACAAGCCATCCTCCAAATATTCCGCTAACCAAATCTGGACACTTAAGTTCAACTTATTTCAGTTGTAGTAAACAGAAGAACCAAATTTTCCCGAGCTCTAATTCCCTGAATGAACATGTCCCTCTCATGTTCTCCCGTAAGGTATATACATTGGGTCATAATCAAGTGCCTCAATAAGATAGAGGTGACGGGGTCACCCGCAACATATTTAATGATTTCATTCCCAAATCTATATGAGGGATTGCCGTCACTGGTACTGCTACAATACATTCCTACTTGAATCCTAGATATCTTTCAAAAAATTAAGGAGAATTTATAGGTCCTCACTGTACGAAGAAGCATTCCACACAATGCGACACCCGGGAAGATTATTTATAAACACTAGTCTACATGCATACGTGGGTCCAGAACGGTTATTATATGGGGTTCAACATGGGCGTCGCTAGGATTTTTCAAGGGGGGGGGGTCGACTATCATAGGACTTTAGGTGAGGGCCCAGGGGCCGCATAGGCCCCGGAAACTCCGGGGTCTTACATCGCCGGAGATGCGTTCTAAGCGTTTTCCCGGAATTAAATCGGAACATAATGTATGCAGATTTAGTGTTATATTATACAGCTCTGGGACCTTAGATGACCTGAGATGCATTCTGAGTGATTTCCAACAATTAAACTAACACATCATTTGTCAAATATCAGTATTATATTTTATTATTTTGTCGTCTTGAAAACACAATAATAATGATTTGGGCCGATATACCTCGTAGGCTAAACGCAGTGGCGTCGAAACGTAATTGAAAGTAGGGGGGGGGGGGGTCACTATCACAGCCCAACAGGAGAGGATCCAGGGGCCGTCCGGGAAGCACCGGGGTCCTAGATTGCCGGAGATGCGATCTGAACGTTTTTCCAGAAATAAAACTGATCATACTGCATGCACATTTATGATTCTATTTTCACGATTTCTTTCGCAATTATAAGCATGCATCGATATTGAAAACATCGCACATCATGCCTGCATCCATTTGACGTTCTAGTTATATTTAAAACATACAAAACGATGACTTTTAGTTCTTGGAAGGGAAACCAATATGCCTACCGATACGATTCATTCACACAAAGATAAAACAAGGAAATCCTCACAGCCCAACAGGTGAAGGACCACGGGCCCCTTAAGCCTCGGAAGCTCCGAAGTTCCAGATTTCAAGAGATGCGTTTTCCCAGAAATAAATTCGAACTTAATGTATGCAGATTTATGGTTCTATTTTCACGTATGTTTCGCATTTGTAAGCACTCATCGATATTGAAAAATCATACTTCATGCCTGAATCCATCCTCACAGCCGGACAGGCGAGGGTCCAGGGGTCACCTAGGCCCCGGAAGCTCCGGGGTCTCCGGTTGCCGGAGATGCGTTTTATGCGTTTTCCCGGAAATAAATCTGAACACAATGTATATAGATTTATGGTTCTATTTTCACATTTGTTTCATGACTTTTGCTGAAAATACCACAATAATACTGTGTAGAATATCAAACTGTGTATCATGGACTATATCTCGTGGCCATGGTGAAATACTGACTAGAAAAATGCAACTAATATCACTCCTCATTCTGGGAATTAAAACGTGGCCATGGTAAAATACTGACTAGAAAAAAAATGAAACTGATATATTTTCCGGAAATGAAATATCACGAATGCAGTATAGCCTTCAGCAAAGCTTATATATAAAACATTCAGTTTATTACCCGTTTTGCACTTCGCAAACGGTGGACCGAGGCTGCCGATCCGTCATCATAAAATCCACACGCATCAAGCAGAAGGAAAAAAACACACGAGTTAGTGTTAATGATTAATTGAATAGTAAATTCGCCTGCTTTATCCGTCAAGGGTTTGCCTGCTGTATCCATCGAGTGTGGAGTCTCATGAACAGAGCTACCCTTTTCCCTTTTGCTTTTTTTGTTTTGTTTTTGTTTTGTTTTTCCCTGTTTTTGTTTTTTTGTTTTTTCTTCTGTTTTTTTTTGCGCGTCCAACGGGGGGTCGTTCGGACCTGACAACCCCCCCCCCCCAGCGACGCCCCTGATGGCATCGCTGTATATCCTTAGATAAGTACCGCAGCAATCACTAACGATTCTTGACAACTGAGCCGTGAAAGTTATGTATTTACCCCGGCAGTACACTCTCAAATTGCAATCAATCGAAACGGAAACATACACGTCTACAGAGCTCATTCAACTTTCTTGTAAACTCTCCTTTTATCTCGCACGAATCCGATCCGTTTCCACGTTTTCTGAAAACTCCAAGCTTTACTATATCCCAAAAGGCCAGTATATATATAAGAGCCTAAGAAGATATTTTCTCTATGAAGTAACCTACAGTTTAATTTCTGGAGTTAGTTATCGCTCTTATGAAAAATCCCTGCAATTGAATATCCGGTCAGACTACTATTATTGAATATCCGGTCAGACTACTATTATTGAATATCCGGTCAGACTACTATTATTGAATATCCGGTCAGACTACTATTATTGAATATCCGGTCAGGCTACTAGAATATCCGGTCAGACTACTATTATTGAATATCCGGTCAGACTACTATTATTGAATATCCGGTCAGACTACTATTTCAGGAAATGGAAATATTATCTCAGGGATTCAGTGAGTTATATACGGCATAGTGCAATGTAAGCTAATGGGCTTAGGTTCCCACGATAATCCAAGAAACAACCACTGAATTGTCGGTTGTCCTTTGTGATAGACTAGACTTCCTGTCGTGTTCGACGAGCGGGAGATCAGCCGTGAAAAAGCCAGTCATTATCACTGTGTATCAATGACGCTGGTTACCGTGCTTGCTAGGCGTATGAGCGATTAACTGCGATCCACTCTTATGAACACGCACACTCATATACTGTTCGTTATAAAGATGGAATATAGCGGAGTAAAACGCACCGAGTATAGATTGGGAAGATTGTATATTTCCTGGTCTAAATGATATGTGCTCTGCGAGGTCAGCACAGAGATAATATCTTTTGTTACACATACAATCGCCATATTTCCACACAAAGGTTTCTCTCATTTTAGAAGTACATTCCAGACAAATTTTCAGAAACCAGACTGAGTCACCGGTTATCAATTCTTACGCCAAGAAGAAGGTAACAGAGATAGGCTTAAGAAATAGGATTTTTTGTCATCTTGTCCGAAACGATCTACAGAGACAAGAGATAGCGACATAATCAGTTGCGCGGACTCCTATATTCCTACGAAGTAGGCTACAGATCGTAAATCGTCTGGTAATGAGTGAGTCAGTGAGTGAGTGAGTCAGTCAGTCAGTCCATTCGAATCCTTTCGTCGGCAAAATAAGGAGAACCGTTGACATTAGAACCTTGATTTTTGGCATGAACGTGCATTAGGGCATTGTTACTAGCAAGTTCTGAGCTGACCGAATTCTGATGAAAATTTGATTTATAATTATTTTTATTTTTATTTATTGATGGCTCAGAGAGTGCACTGTCATGCCCATCGGGAACCCTTGGCTGTATGTTTCACTGTATATATAACACAGTACAAAACCTGGTGGGATATGCCATGCGTAATTGTTTTGAGAGCTAGAGGTCACAGCAGTGTAGCTGGGTCACCCCCAATAGGCCTATAAACAGATCAGAACTAACAGTCTGATAGGCTTGGGATTCCAGAATGCAGTTAATACTGCCATGGTGTAATAATTAACTTGTTCTTAGAGGTCAGAGCAGGGGAGACAAAAATAAACAGATCTGTCTAGAAGTTAAAAAAATATCACAACAGATGGTACCGGTATTACATTAAACCATCAAACCATCGACAGTGAAGATTCTATGAGTTCACATGTTGACATCTTTATTAATTTATTACCGTTCCAGGGGACATTTGAACAGCTGCCGTTAACTTGAGACAAACACTTTTGCTATATACACACATGTTTTGATTAACTGCTACATTATGGGAAACGAAATTAAACAGATATGTAATCAGTATTAAGAGGCTGTATTTAAGATGCTAAGTACAATCCTCAAATTCTACATTCATCAGATTGCCGATACCCAAAATGCGTTGTCTCATATATCTAGATAACAACGTGATGTAGAGATGCTATTTATTCGTCTTTGTACCGGTCATGCTCAGGAGAATGACATAAAATCATTATTATCTTGTGCCGAGAAGGTGTTGGTCTTGAGTTGAATTACCGTAAACTACATAAATGCTACCTTTCTACTATAGGACTATATATAAGAATTTGTTGTATTGTTGGGGAAATAATGCGATTCAAAAAGTTGTTTTGATCCCGGACAAGGGCACTGAAAACCATTAAAGAGACGTAAATGTATTTTCACACGTAAAACCTGAAATCTACTGAACTTTTTATTATTCAATCTGTTTCCTTTAGTTAAAAAATTGTAAAATTAAATCGGCGATCGTTATTTATTTTTGAAATGAAGGCGCATTAGGAGACTGTTACCAACAAGTTCTGAGCTGACCTACTTTTGATGAAAATTTCTGGTGATTTTTGATGAAAATCTCTGGTGATTCTGACTTGGGCAGTGCCCATCTTAATATAGGCAGGATTTCAACTGGGGGTGGGGATTTCCAAGAGTTCAGTTCGCGTCGGAGTCCTAATGCCTACCCTACTTCGTAGGTCCTGGGACGTTAGTCACACTGCTCATGTTATTATAGTATATTCTAATTACGTTATATTCCAAGTCCCCAGGACATTATGATTGGCGTACGTTTATCACCAGGAACACTATATCCACTAGACATGTAAACAGAGTTATTATTATTACTTCAAATTACTAAGTAATCGCAAACCGCGATATTCCTAAGAAGTAGACTCTCATTTGCAAATTGTCCGGTAATGAGTGAGTGAGTCAGTGAGTGAGTGAGTCAGTCAGTCCATCCGAATCCTTTCATCGGCAAAACAAGGAGAACCGTTGACATTAGAACCTTGATTTTTGGCAAGAACGTGCATACCAGCAAGTTCTGAGCTGTCCGAATGCTGATGAAAATTTGATTTATAATTATTTTGTATTAATTATTGATGGCTCCGCGCGTTCCCTGATACCAGGAAGCCTGGTCCATTCGAGATTCAGACCATCTGAGAATGGTTATCGTTGGATGGAATCCTCCAATCCCCATATAATCTGGGAGCTTACATGATGCTACACTTATTCAACCTATGCACTACCTTCGGGAGGATTTTCCCACCCCTGGGGCAGCCCGACTTAGATGACCCACAAACCTCGAAATTGGCAAAAACTTGTCTTAGGTCAAGTACACACTTGAATCATATCAAACCCTACTTCGTAGGTCCTCTGACGTTAGTCACACTGCTCATGTGACAAATTAAATACATTAAACTGCATGTATGTTAAACAACAATTCTGGTTAATTGCCATGAAGCCGGTTAACAAAGCTGTACGTGGATATTTGTATTCTATGAAGAGTGCATCAGAAAAGCAGCCATTTTCTTCAGTCAAATCATGGCTAAAAAAATTCCTCGGATTTCTGGAATGTGAAAAGTGATATTGTTGCCAAACAGCCAGCGACCAAACACTACTTACTGCCAAGTTCATTTCCATCAGGTACAATACCGCTCTATTTATCTTGAGCTTTGAATATTCATTGAGATTTTGATCCAAAATTGGATACTCTGATAACCATATGGAACCGCCCGATGTGTTTGTTACATCCAACACGTAATAAAGATAATAAAACTGTATACAAACTGCCCAAATATTAGACGAAATTCGCGAGAAAATTTTACTGAGAACGTTTGTAAAGTAGTAGGGCTGCACAAACAATTGTTGTGTAGACCTATGAAGAGAAGTATTGAATTAGATGAAGAGTTCTTCATATCTCATATTGAGATACATATATTTGGATTGACCTGGGAGTATCTGCATTCGCACTGTTTCATGTGTATCATACACTAGCTATCTCAGATACGACAATTCTTAAAATTCCGCATTCTCTCATAGCAGGTTGATAGCATAACAATCTTTGTATGTTTTAAACACAAACAAAAAATTGGAATTAGTATTTCTCTGTGAAAACTCAGGGAAGGTATCAATGTAGCACCTTGAGAATAACCATTTTATTTCCGCATATTGTTTTCTACTTCCTCAGATGCGTTTCTCTGTTTAATTTGGGTTTAATTTAACAATAAACTGACTTTAATCATAACGTAAGCAGCTATATAAAATAATGATTCATTCGCAGAGCTACGGTCTTAGTAAAGGATGTTTCACCAATATGGGCGGCTTTTATAATAGACGTTCCTGCTTTCCCTTTTGCTTCTTCTCGGTGTAGATCCGGCCATATCGGGAATAACTTGATTGAATTCGCTGCGTGACGTTGGAAGCGTAGCAGACAACCATACTGATAAGGTCCTACAGCCTTGACAATGTAACGATAATGGCAATCGCTCAAATAATACTGATTTCTTAGAATCGTTTGTGTATGCGGAATCTGGTCCTCGGCGTAATACTTTAAAGCAAACGATAAACGATGTGTGTTGGAAATGTGCCTTATTAAGCCCTATCCCACAGAGGAATTTATATTATTCCCAAAAGTTCCCTCTGCTACTGCTAGTTTGATTGAGTGGAGCGACTTGAAAATTCCCATCTACCAACAACTGACATGTCATGTAATTGGCAAAATATAGCGATTGAACCACCGGGGACCGGCCCAGGCACAAGACTGGATGTTCTGCTTTCGGTATTGTCCTTGCGGCAGTAAGGCACTACTGATTGAACGTGTCAAAATCGTTTAGGGTCATTCTCAGCCACACAAAACTCCAATACCATGTAGTTTCTGTAACAACCTTTACTACACCGCAGCTGTATATAGCAGCCATTCTGTTATAGCTGCGAAGATTGTTATGTGTTTTACACAATTGTACTTCATATGGCCCTTTATCGTTCCACTTGAGTATATGCTATAGTACAATATTGTCCGGGCAAGAGAAATATTAGGGACATATTTAGGGCTAAGATCTCCACGTCGCTGGAGCTGGAGTCGACATCTATTTGAGACTGTAGATTGCTTGACAACTCGACAGTTGATTTCAGCGATTTTATATCTTATCTCGTGCAATAGAAAATTCTCCAGATCAATCGATAGTGCTCTTGTGTCGGCTGTAAACTCATGCTCTGCATGGGGTATAAATGATTCTTCATCTCACATAAGATCGCGTCCATACGAAGTATGTAATTTTTTAAAACGAGAGTAAAACATTGTCTCCGCACTGAAATACAGGAATATCGTTCACTGAGCTTTATTTACCCCCGCTCCCCCTCCCCCCACACACACATACACACATACACCCCTCGCATCTGAGAATAGACGGGCCCCAGTGGAACACCAGATCAGATTATCTGGATTAGTCTATCAGAGTTTGTTGTCAGGGGTAATTGAATTTCAAATGAGTACGATGGCCACATTTATTCTTTAATTTAGCATTGATAACATTTGTAAATGATGCTTTAGAATAGAAATAAATGTTAGTTTTTCGTCCTCTAACTGCTAAGATAATGGATGGTGAATCGGATTTGCCTATATGTTTTAGGACTCATCCTGCTTCTTCGTCCCAAAACCATACGCAATTCCGTTTTACCATCCATTATCTGAGCAGTTAGAGGACGGAAAACTGACATTTATTTCTTAATTAATAGCAGGTCTACATTTTTGTAACATACGAAGAAACGAAAATCAACTTCCCAGAGACATTCAGAGATGTACAGACGACACTCAGAGATTTACAGGCGACACTCGGAGATGTACAGGCGACACTCAGAGCGGGTCTCGAATCACTGCGAACTTTGTCTGACATTGGTATTGGGAAGTCCGGATTAGGTATAAACCATATAATCATAGGTTTCAGCATCATTCGGTACCACAAAGTAACTAAACTGTTCGCGCATATCTGCTGTTAGAGAAATTTAGTTGAGGAATGAAAGACAAAGTGGTTTCAGTGGCATCATCAGTAGAATATCTCCTTCGAATGGTGTACCAGATAATGCAATCAAGTTGGGGTCAGACAAATCCGAACTATGAATGCCGGAGGTTGAACCTGTGACATCGACTAAAATCACACTATAGGTTGACGAGGGAATTCATTCATTTGGGGCGATCATTATACGTTATTGGTTTTGTTTTTGAGATAGCGTGACATTTCTAGTGGCCAGAGAAAAGTGAAGTGTAGCAATCGCCTTGAATTATTAGAGTGGGAAATTTTGTAATCTTGAGACAATTAACTAATCAAAGATTGACGCTGCTCATATCAAGCCAGTATTCTTCAGTGATTAATTATTGAAGGATTGCAGTGACAGCCAACTCGGTCATTATTGGTTTACTACAGCTTCCACTCTGGCCGCCAACAGATGCGTCGGAAATCTGCGGCTTCACTATTAGCACACAAGACAAAATGGTGAAGAGCGATTATTACCACTTATGACACTGTAATCGTATCTGTCTGCCTTAATACCTCTTCTTAAGAACTAGGTTATTATGTGATAGGAAGCTAACAGCGGCGTTTTCTAAGGAAAATATATCCAGCTTCCATTTATCCGAATGAAAGATCTACAGTATCAACGAAACATGGAACATGGAACTTAGGCCTGTATGAAAAAGAGGAAATTTCAACACATGTATGTACAGGCGTCAAGATCCGAGCTTGCAGACCTTAAGTTATTGTACTTCATACCAACATTGTTCATTCTTATTGGTTGTAACTCAGTCGCATGATATTCTACAGTATACTTTCTATAATAGACAACGACTTCGAGGTGATATCATACATACAAGTGCTCCTTGATGTAATATGACTCGAGCTCAAGGCAATAGCACATGATCTCGAGATAATATGAAACAGTCTCGTGCCCAGTTGTCTTCATACAGGCCAGGCGCGACAAGGCAACGTTACCAGAGACAGAGTTCGCTCCCATTCGAGACCCCCGACCGGAAATCTAGGAAGGGGACCGGTTCAGTCGACACGATCTCGGATAATGTAGGACATGAATACCTCGTGACGCACTGCTTGGAATCAATATTGGCATCCATGTTGAAAGCACAGTATCACGCCGAAACTCCGAACAGCGCATGTCAGCTGTATGACTTCCGTTACCATGGAGATCAGCTCGAGAAAAAAAAACCCCCAGGAGAAACACCTCAAATTAGGATCCTTCTCGGATAGAATCAATGCAATATCCATTACATTTTGATATATATTTTATCTCCTGAAAGGGAAAAATACAACGAGGCTATATTAGCGGAAACACATCCTATAGCAACTGATGAGCCTCACGTGCGGTTGATCACGGTTTACAGCTGAGAGCAACCCTTTCACCATTAATGCGCGAGGTACTATGACTTCGGCGGAATAGGCCGAGCAGTCGCGAATGGGGACTGATTGTGTCTGTCACCGGAGATCCCCGTGAATTTGCAAATGAGATCGCTCCAACATACATGTATGTATAGTTCAGCTGATTTCATTAGAGCCACTGTGTGTGTAGTGGTAGAAATGTCTCTATCTCGTCGAAGACGCAGGGTATCGAAAGTGACAGGGAGTTGGCATTATACGAACTCCCACATACTTTTCGCAATAAACAACAGTCAATGGTCCACAAAGGTAATGCGAGTATTTATCCATAGAATAATACGAATCCAACCATCTACTGTCCGCTGTCCATCTATCGCTTGGCCACCAGCCAAGTTGTGAATGAGACACGTCACGCTGATGTCAAACTCACGTTCTGTTTTCCCTGACAATACGGAGAAATGGCGATTGTTTTGCCAGGAAACTGGAGACAAGGCTTCAAAACGGTAATATCGTGAGCGTTTTCAAAGTTTAAGTGGGCGCAATATGACTGACTTTCTTTGTGCGAAATATGTTTTGCCTTAATTTACTTCTGTGTCGAATAAGTTTGGTACTTGATTAACAGCCGAAGATACAGGTATCATTCTGTACGAATGCGTAGTCATGTTTGTTCCATAGTTTCACCATCATACTGACCCTGAGAACATTCACATCTCCATTACCGACAACGCAGACTGCAATTGAATATCCGGTAAGACTACTATTTCAGGAAATGAAGTACGGTATCAGGGACTCAGTCCTGTGCTATATACGAACTGTCGAAAAAGTGCTTTCCTTCCTGAACACTGAAAGCACACTAGTTTGTAACACCTTTCGAACACGTAAAAGTGTTCATGTACGAAAACTAGTACGGAAGATTTATTTAAACTATGTGACTGAAGTGTTATCAAGTTTATTAAGTAGGTCGTCTTCAAATATATAAACAACGAAATAGGTTGTCCACAATATCGCCCAGTGTTGAATATTGGAGCTCTGAAGTATTAGTGTTCATTCTGAAGTGTGCATTGTCTTTGAGCGCTTTTATGCATAATTTTACATGTTTATGCGAACGCTAGTTTTTCAAAACTGTTACAGTAAATGTGTTCATTTGGGAATATTGGAGTTCAAACATAATGATCAGTTTTGAACACACGTGGTCATATATGTTGTCTAATGTTCGGATATGAACATAAGTGTTCAATTTTTAACACGATATGGTGTTCCGATTTGGACATCGAATTGAACGTTAGTGTTCGGTGCCGTCCAACCCCATATTTCGATTGTTGAGTCACTTAGCTTTGTGGAATTTTTGGTAACTTTTTCTTTTCATTATTGTTCAAAATGGACCAGTTTATGAATTTCATAACATTAGTTCAACTTATTCCATCAACCACAAAAAAAAATTACACATTCGATAAGTGTTATTAATTTTTGTTGACAGTGCGGCATAGTGCACTGTAAGTTGATGGGCTTGGGTTCACATGATAATCCAAGCAACAGCAACTGAATTGTCGGTTGTCCTTCGTGATAGACTAGACTTCCTGTCGTGTTCGACGAGTGGAAGATCAGCCGTGAAAAATCCAGTCACTATCACTGTGTATCAATTTACGTTGGTTACAGTGTTTGCTAGGCCTATAGGCCTAATTCTATTAGGATAGGCCTATAGGTTAGGATAGGCCTATAGGATAGGCCTAGGATAGGATTAGGATAGGCTAGGCCTATAGGCCTATCTTTTTAGGCCTATAGGCCTAATCGATCATATATGAACGATTAGTTGCGATTCACTCTTTCGAACACGCACTCATATGCTGTTGGTTATAAAGATGGAATAAATCGGAGTAAAACGCACCGAGTATAGATTGAGAGGATTGTATATTTCCTGGTCTAAATGATCTGTACTCACCGAGACCAGCACAGAGATAATATCGCCATATTTCCACACAACGGTTTCTTTCATTTTAGAAGTACATTCCAGACAAATTTTCAGAAACCAGGCTGAGACACCGCTTATTAATTCTTACGTCAACAAAAATGTAACAGAGATAGGTTTGATTATTTTTTGTCATCATGCCCGAAACGATCTACAGAGACAAGAGTTGCGCGGACTCCTATATTATTATTCTATATTATTTTCTAATTATATTACATTCCAATTACAAGCGTCTAGTCCGTCATCCATAATTCAGCCGTCGTCCATTAGAGAATATCCGCGTCCATAATCCAAAGACCTATTCCATATTCCATACAACAGTATTAGCACCAAATTCAAAAAGACAATCATAGTATACATAAACATAGGCTTGTTTCCTGCAAGAGAGAAGCGGTCAACAGTTTTCAATGATGCCGGCAAGACATCATGATGTTCCAAAAATATCAAATCCGTATCGCTGACCAGTATTCTTAATCCATAATTCGTTGTAAAGTCGTCATCTAAAGAATGATGTATCTCAGCCACGCTTTGATTGTGACTGTTCATATGAGTACCACGAGGATCTTGAAGTAACATGGGTTCATACGGCCCCTAGCCCCGGGTTAAGCGGAATTACACACAAGTTACGAACCATAGCGCCATAGATCTTGCACGCTAGGTTGTTCGTATTTTTTTATCAGCATGCGATATGTATCGCCAAATTTAAGAAACTTTGAGTGGAGGCGTTTGGTGGAATAGCCTTGTTTTATAAGTTTCTGTAACAATGTTTTGTGACGTTGATTAAAATCGTCACATTTAACACAGGATCTAGCAAATGCTACTAAGCGAGATATGTATACGCCATATGCAGGT
>JAVTVY010003381.1:0-33506 GCA_036873755.1 Hanleya hanleyi | reverse complement strand
AGTTATGGGTCGGATTTCCCAAAATAATATGTATAACTGACAAGTGTTGTATACCGCCATACTCGCAAACACTCTGAGATTACTATACATGTGAATAATTAATTTCGCAAAAAACATCCTGCCCCTTAAGGTGGCCCTCCACAGTTTCGTAGTAATGGCCCCTCTCTAATTTCATAATACGATAGACAGCCCTTGTTCTGCTACATCTTAATTCTTCTTGTCTTCTTAATAGCTTATATCTATAATGCCATCCTATTCAGCATTATCAACGCTGCAAACGAGTACGTACAAATCGAGTGCTGGCTTCGTCTACACGCTGATCTGGATCATGGAGTAAAGTTTGTCCTGCCTCAGTTATGCCCCTTGGGTGTGCCTAAAAATCGGGACTCATTTACGGGAAGAAAATCTGACAAAAACGGTTAGGTTAACACCCCCTTTTTTTGCCTTTTTAAGTTGAGACCGGACCAGGGAACGTGAGTAAGAAGTTTAATTGAAATCGCTCTTACAGATTTTTCTGGAAATTGAGCCGAATTTGACCATTTTTCGACATTTTTAAGGGGTTTTCTAGGAAAAATGAAGCAAGCATGGAGGAGAATGTTCGAGTTAAATTTTTCTATAACATAGCAGTGTTATATTTTAAAATAATAGTTTCATCATGCTCTTTCAGAAAATATATACATATAAGTGATTTGGGTTGAAGGTTTTGCGACAACTGGTGGCCGAAAAACGGACCCATAGTCTATTCCATGCCGAATAAAAGAATCTCCGGAGTGCACCCTCATTTACCCGAAGAAACAGAAACCGGGCTATATTTTCGCCCAGCTTCATTACATGGTGTCCAGTTTTCGTGTTATACATACATAGGCCTACATTGTTTTATCCTACGACACGTACGTGTTCTGCCGGAATACAAAAGTTTAGATGACAATATAATACAGCAATACTTGGGATCATAAAAAAACATTCAGTGCCAGATGACGCGCAAAATTAGTAGGAAAACAAATGAATGAACACACGTAGATAACGAAACTTACCAAACGATTTTCCGCGATTTTAGCAGACGAAGAGCCTTGGATGCATACAAGTTGAGTACTAGGCCACGAAGTGGAAACGGACTAAATGATGCGAAATCGTATCACGTTGGCCTACCGTCGTATTTGTTATTGTTGTTGTAAATCCTGTAATCCAGTGTCGATGGTTACGTTGTTTACATTTGTTAAACTGCCCATATGTTACCGTAAGCATTGATGTATGGGCTTCCAATGGTACCCTTTTGTTCTGAGAACATTATTTTCGCTTCCAATATTTTTTTTATTTCTGAAGATAAAAGCAATGAAACCTGGCATTCTCGTGAAACATTTAGTACTGATTTGAAAATTTCCAAGAAAAAAAATTAATAGTTCAATTATTGAAATAATTAGCATAAATTCGCATAATTAATTAGCTCGTTCGGGGCTGAATAGTGGTGTGAGACCTGAATTTACTCATTTACCCAATCGATAAGTCTGAATTCAGTACGGTAGGGCATATTAGGCAACCGCCTCGCTGGGAGTCTAATAACACCCTAGACTCGTACCTAGCTCCCAAATCACACGCATCGTTGGGCGATAGCGAATTGGAGCTGGGTACGAGTCTAATAACACCCCAGCCACCAGTCAGATTTTTGGACCGGATTCGGGGCCTTCGCGCACATCGCCGGAAGTGACATCATACATAGTAAAATAGATGTTTACCGAACATTTCGATTACTTTTCAAGTCTGCATAATACCTCTGTTGACATAGCGTTGAAAAGAATTATCTGGAGATAATTTTCCCTGTTTATCTAGACAGAGCATATGAAAAGTAGTTCGCTCATGTGCAACACTAAAGGAGTTGTTCGGCCGGATTCAAACTGAACCGTCAACCTCCCCACAGCGCATGCTCCATTTCGCAGGCTCCATTACCATCCCTGCCACCAATAGCGGAAGTTGACCTTTACTACGTTGCTATGACGTATAGGAGAAACCAACCAACGCACGGTTCAGTTTGAATCCGACCAAACGACTCCTTTAGTGTTGCACATGAGCGAACTACTTTTCATATGCTCTGTCCAGATAAACAGGGAAAATTATCTCCAGATAATTCTTTTTAAAGCTAGGTCAACAGTGGTATGCAGACTTGAAAAGTAATCGAAATGTTCGGTAAATATCTATTTTACTATATATGATGTCACTTCCGGCGATGTGCGCGAAGGCCCCGAATCTGGTCCATAAATCTGACTGGTGGCTGGGGTGTTATTAGACCCCCAGCGAGGTGGTTGAACCGTGTGTTGCATGGTTGGTTTTCCCTATACGTCAAAGCAACGTAGTAAAGGTCAACTTCCGCTATTGGTGGCAGGGATGGTAATGGAGCCTGCGAAATGGAGCATGCGCTGAGGGGAGGTTGCCTATTAGGATAAACTTCAAATAAAGATCGAGGGACACATAGTTTGATCATCCTCGTGAGCCAGTATATCGATCGATCTGTGAGGATTGATACACTGGCTTCCATGGTTAGTTACCCATATCTGTTCTGGATATAAATAGATTGAGGGGTTTCCTCTGAATCAAACCAATCAGTGAACGCGATAATCTAGCTCTGCGCCAATCCGCTGTGAGGTAGATGTGACAGGTTTGAATTTCATCGTGGGCAAACTGCTTTGATGTCAGGCTGAACTCGACATCGGAAGTCAAAGCAAAAACCGCATGCTAGTTCAAAACAAGAAATGTACGGATTGTATGATAGAGGCATGACTCAAGAACTCATTTGAATCACAAAAATGTCCAGTTAAACCCTCTGCGAGGATTTAGGATTTACCTGGGCTTGTGAAGATTAGCTTGATGGTGGGCCTACTGGACACAGTTTTGGTCTTGTCCTTGTTTTTAGCGCCGGTATCAGGTCTACTTTATATTCTTCACATAAAAGTTTTAATTACGATAAATTCACTCAATCAGGCCCGAAAGCAGATATATAACATATAATTCTCCGTTTATACATATGGTGATGGATTCAGTGGTACCAAAATATTTTCCCGGCAATTTTGGAGCGCCCTCTAATCTTCTTCCGCAACGTAAGGGAAACGTCGGAAATCGCCATTTTGGCCAATTGTTGAAACAAAGGTCTCTGAGGTAATTTCACTCAAAAAGTGTTTCTTTTGTTATTGAAATTTGCTGTTTTGTATTCAGCATGTTATCTGGTGATTTATTCTCTTATTTGGACAGTGACAGCCTGCACTCGACTGTAGGAGAAGAGATAGACTCCACAGAAGACGACTGCGCACTCCTGGACAATGATTTAAACCTTTTTGAAGAGGTCGGGGATATTTGCAGTGCAGAATCGGAAAAATCCGTAGGCCTATCCCGGACAACAGATATATTGAGAAATGGGAACCATAGAATCCATGATCAGAACAATAAGAATAAATTCATTCAAATAAGAATGAGCTCTGATCAGGAGGATGAGCTTGTGAAATATTTATCTGGTGAAATTGAAGGGTCTGCACCTTGCATACAAGTGGTTCGCGATCAGAACAACCCACCCACCATGTCAACTAACCGACCAGATAGCACATGTAAGAATGGCAGAAACTATTCCAATAACTCCAGCCCCACTCCAGATGATCAGGGACTTTGCATGTCCAGAAATGCCATTGCTGCTCGCGAAAATAGAAAGAGAAAGAGGCAGCAGATAGATACATTGGAGAAATCTGTGCACGAGCTTGAAAAAGAAAATACAACACTTAGGAAACAGAATGAAACCAATGTTTCAACAATCGAACAGCTCCGTGATGAAGTGGAGTACTTGAGGCGTGTTTTGGAAAACCAGACTGAATTGGGTTCCCTACTGAAGAATATCCGAAATACTCCTGGTGTCAAATTTCATGGCTCGACACTGAAGCAGAAAATCCCCTCTACTTGTAACGCAAAATCACCAGGCAGAAAACCAACTGCAAATGTGACTGGAACTCTTCAAAGTAGAGCAGATAAAAGGGGGGCCAAGAGAAAGCTGGATACAACAGATGAGGATGAAGGTGACTGTGTAGTTGTTTATGGGAAGAATGATAAATCACCTACATTGATGCGAAGTACGCGGTCTCGATTAGATCATGAGTATGCCGCCCAGCCCAATTCAGGAAGAGCGGGAGTGTGTCTTCATGTGTGCAAAGGTTCTGTTTCACTGGAGTTCTGTGCAATGTGTAGTGAGAAATCTCTTCGCTCCAGAAATGAGAGTGAATATGATGGTGTGTCCACAGAAGAGGAAGTGGAAATTCTGTGATACTTCTATGTTTAATACAATGGCGGATTGGAAACAATACATTGGTCGGTATTGGTGATTTTCGACTCCATACATTATTTGTTGGTATTGGTGATTTTCAACTCCATACATTATTTGTTAAGATGTTGTCACATATGATATTATTTTGAAGAAAGAACAGCTACAAAATTATGAACTACAATCGGAAACTATAATGCGAGAAGATGAGTTTTTGAAGCATTCTAAAACTTGGTAAATTATGAACTGTGTTTTCTGTAGCCTATAAGTTGCTCTATTTTGTTTGAAATCTTTTTGTAACAAGTAGACCTGAAGGGATGTAGCCTCCAAATTGGGATGGATGGGAATGATTTCACAGGACTTCAGTTCTGTGTGTCCAGTAAAACAACTATTGCAGCCTCCCTTATGGTCCACTTGAGTTTGAACATTTGTCTGTGTTCAGTCTTTCATGCCCAGAGACTAAACAATTTCCACTCTACATTTTCAGTGACAAAAGTCAATAGAGGAGAGAAACACTTCTTTCAAGGACAATCACACGATGATGGTGTAGTATGACTATCACAATGGTCGGTTTTCACATTTTACTTTTTCATTTCCAGTGTTATGGTGAAGTAAAGACCTTGTAGATGATTAAAAACTTCTCCAAACTGAAATATCAATGATTCTAGTCAAAAAAGTACTGTGTATTCTTAAAATTACCAATACGGCATTGGTACTCAAATTGGAGGAGTCTGTACCCTGCACGGTCTCTATGGTATCCTATTTCTTGAGACCAGCAACCTTTATTTTAGTATAAGCAGATAAGTCTAGAATCTGAAAGTACAGAATGATTTGAGCAATTAATAACTTAAATAGTGGGGACAAAGTCAGTGCATCCATAATTACACAAATTTACGGGATCAATATTGGGAAGCATGATTAGGCCAGCCATGTCAAAATTATGTACTTAATAATTTTCTTCAAATTTGCTATTTGCCAAAACTTAACACCTCTGTTATTCCTCTTAATATTTTGGAAAGTATTAGTAACGTCAACAGTTCTGTCTGAAATAGGAGTGTAATGTAGATGCAATCATAAATTCTGTATTTTCAGGTTGAGGGATGGGTTTAGGTTTACATCAATTCAAGGCTCTCCAATAACTCAATGCATTCACATCACAAAATTCATCCAAATTATTTCCCTAAATAAGGCCATGGTCACTTGATTGGTTGTTTAGCAAACCGCCCGCTGAGACATCTATATTTTGAGGGCAAATAATTAAAATATGAGTGATTTACATTTTCATGGGTAAAACTTACTCATTTTCTTCATATTCATATACAATTGGTTTGTAATTTAATAATAAATAATTATAGCATCCAGCATGTGTAATTAAAAAATCAAGGTCATGCTAAACAACCAATTAAGTGACAATGGCCTAAAAATAGTGGAGGTTCATATAGATTCGGTTTCAGTATACCAAATTCTGCATTCTTCAACAAATAAAATAATATTATAATTTTATTTTCATTTTCTAATGGCAATGTAGTTTGCTTGATTTATTAGAGAGGTTTAGTTTTGTGAGACAGTGGGTCGGGCCAAAACTTGATTTTCATATCTTCAATGGTTTTCTCCTTTTCTATTGCAGATGATGACCAGCTGCCATTGAACACTGTCAGAGAAGCGATATCTGACATTAACTGTTCTATCTTGTTTCCAACATGCTCTATACTAAATGGTAATGTATTTGGCTGTATGGCCATTTTGACTTAATTGAAATTCATCAAATGTTCAAGAAAGATGCCCTAACGGTGTCTATAATTTCATTACTGCTATTTACTGTTTGTGTAATTTGTAATATTCTAATCTTCATGTAAAAACTTTGCCATGACCGACTGAAATTGTTGCTTGTGACTAGTTGAGAACATTTTTTTTCTGTTTATGTGAAGTAGTTTCGCAGAATAGCATAACCATAGATTTGGCCAGATGATTATGAGATCAAATGTATTTTAATTATGTATGTATATTTCACTGTACAATACGCCAATGTAATATGTGACTGAAACTTTTTTTGAGGGCACAAAGTAGTTGTAAAGTTTTGCCTTTTTTTCATGCTGGATGAACATGCAGAATGTGAATCAAGGGGGAGTGATTGACAGGCCTTCATATCACCCACCTGTTGGCCTGGGGTGAGTGTGTGTGTA
Source organism: Hanleya hanleyi (assembly GCA_036873755.1). Classification (NCBI taxonomy): domain Eukaryota; kingdom Metazoa; phylum Mollusca; class Polyplacophora; order Lepidopleurida; family Hanleyidae; genus Hanleya; species Hanleya hanleyi. The sequence goes on along the minus strand of JAVTVY010003381.1, from coordinate 27,032 downwards.
AGTATAGTCAGAGTAAGTACAATGGCGATGGTAATGTCTGGTAGTGAGGTTTGTTCATACACCAGTAACCGGCTTGGTAACCTGATTGGTTTGTAGTCTCCGTGGACAACTAAGGACTTTATTGGGGCAGCTAGGACCATCCGGCCAACATGGAAGTTTACTTGTCTTAATAATCTGGGATTGCTTTGGGTAACTACAGGTGTTTGAGTTAGTGATATTTCACATCCAGTGTTCAAGTATGCTTCCATTTTGGTCAGGCTAGCAATACCACTTTTCATTCTGGAATAACTAAGACTGTTATACACAGGACTATATGAACACGAGAATGAAAGATTCCTTGATGTTGATGACAGAAAACAAGGTGTCCAAACTCGGAACTACCAAATGTCAATGGGAATCCAAGACGAGAGAATACTGATATTCCTGTAAATATTGTCATATAACGGCGAGCTTTTGCATAAGCAGTGTATTTACATACTTATTGTTATAATTGATTAAAGTGCTATTTTGTATTGAATATGATGGATTCTGTCATGTTTTGTCTGTAGCCACATCAGCCTACGAGGCTGTATTTTGGTGCACCCAAATCCACAGAGCTGAGCCATGTGATTCCAAATATTATGCTCCCGGGTGATTTAATCAGATGTCGGGTTAAAAGGAGAACTCGCCTCAGGAACGTGTTTTCCTCTCTACATTTCCTCAGTGATATTTTCTTTGTGAAGTGGGGTGCTTTAGGGAATAATAAATTTTATGTTGGAAAATAGAGTGATTTTTGTTTCGTGCTAATCAATTATTGGGCACTGTGACTACCATTACATACGTCAAGAGTTGAGGCAGAATTATGTCCATCTAGAAGTAGCATTAGCATTGTGGTGAAGAACATGTGACGCTACCAGTGACGTCACCTCTGTTACAGTGCATGTAACAAGAATGTCACTGGTCGTATAGACCCTCGCCATCATGTACAAATATGGTGGCACCCTAAAGCCAGTCTGCGCAGTCTAACGTCCCAAATTATCACATCGAATGGATTATTTCTGTGAAACACATTATTTCACAGAGGATTTTATATAGCGCAAATTCCTGAAGAAAGATGACGCCGAGGAGAGTTTGCGTTTATGGGTGTTCAGGTTTTTTTTCAGACGAAAATCCTTTATCGAACTCAATTTCAAAAGTACAATAAAACTCAATTTTTCAACTTTTTAGTCGTGTAGTAGATATAAAACTCAATTTTTTATTATTTTAGTAGTACACTCCAAACAATCTTTTATTTGATCGCTTTTTCATCGCAGAGAAAAATACAAATGTTAAAAATGGCATAATAATAAACATGAATGTCCATTTTGTTATGCATGTACTTCAGAGTGAGGTATGGAGGTTCACACAAATAAACTACTGAAGTGTAATTGCTAAAGTAAATCCCATGCAACACATGCGGATATATGGAATGGACTGATAAATTACATGAACCAAAACTGACTGAACGGATTGATCATTGAGTCCAAGATCAATAAATATATGAATATCCATGATATGTTAACATTTCTGTATTTATCATACCAGCCATAATTTCCATTGCGACTGCGTTGACAAAGCTACTGTGATCTCAAACTGATGATCTATCATATGCAGTCATTTTACAGACATGTGATGGGGTTCGGGTTAGCCCGAAAACATCGGCTAAGGAGTCTATTTTTTATTTTTGGTTGTTGTTACTGACCCCTTTAGCCCGAATCACATATACAGACCGAAAAGGAAAAAAATAAATAAGACGTCAGTCGCTCGAGATCTTTAACTGCACACGGCGTGGGGAATTGAGACAGACGCACAAAAAGCATTTTGTCGAATAAATAATATGATTTGGCATCTCCAGCACTATGACAACCACCTAATGACTCCTTTAATTAGATGGAATCTGCCATCAAACACGGATTTTGTCATTTTGCTGTTGGGTTTCTTTCGCCATAGTTTACAGGGACATGTGCAGAATGGGGTTGGTCTTCTGACTCACGTCATCAAGAACCAATAGCGACGTCTGTTTATTCACGTGATCAGGAAGGTCACAAGATGGCAGAAAGGCGCAAAAACGTTAAAATCAATGGAAGTTTTTTCTCACACATTTGATCACTTTTTGTCAGCATCAATACAGTCATGAGAGATGGTACATGGTTAAAGAAGCTAAGGTCGGTCAAACTGTATCAAATTGGCATATTTTTTCTCTCCCGTTTCGTTATTTTTTAAATTTTTATCGCCAAAATTTAACCTAGGCGCGATCTGGGCTGTGATAGGAATGCCACGCCCCCTTACCTATTTTCACCTATCACAGCCAGAGTTTCTGGGTTAGGGTTCGGGTTAGGGTTTTCCCGATCAACTGTAATTTACAATTTCTGCCCAGATGCTGACCTAAAATGATCTTTATTTGGGGATAAAAATTGACATAGAGTGCAAGGTGGTTTCCCTCTACGCAACTGCTATCCATACAATTCCTTCTGCGTTCATTCGTATATTTAATTGATTGTAATTCTTCGGGACCGTAACTCGTCGGTGTGTACCTTCCTTTCGTCGAACTGTCAAACAATTGTCACGTTGCCTTGGTAGGGTCAAGGTTGTTTATTAGCCAATCACGGCGCTACAGAGGGCGCTGGTCGGGAGCCAGCGAAAGAGTGCGCTACTTCACACTAATCCTGGTTTCCGAATGCAACAAGGGAGACAACTATTTATTGATGCAGTATCTCTGTCGAAGGAAAATGGCTGCCAATCGCTGTCGAAAGATGTTAAATAAAAATGGAAAGGTAACGATCGAATCTTTTACCCCAAAATTGTTGATGTCTTTCGTTATGATTCCAACAGCGATCCTGGTTTACGTAAGGTATTCAGACATGATGTCTTTATATCGCCCTGTCTCTGCAATTGACCGCAACGTCGGCCAAAAAAAATTCTTGCCGGCAGACGCAAATTATATATTTCTTCCGACTATTTTTTCACAGAAACTCAACCCCAGAAAAACTCTATTTCCGAGAAAAGAACTCAATTTAAAAAATTCCAAAAACTCAATTTGTAATCGTTTTTCATCGGGGTTACCCCGATGAAAAACTGTCTGAAAAAACCCCTGGTGTTACAATCAGGACCTCTGACCTTGGTATGATTATTAATACTAGCCAATCAATATGAATCCAAGAGTGATGCTTAGGCCTTCATTCAACTATTCTAATTTACAGATTCAAGAAATTGAGCATTTTTATTATACGCCCGCCAAAAGGCGGACATATTATTAGCTAAATAATATAGCCCTCAAGAGTATGAGGGCTATACGTCGGCCCCAGTCACCTCCAGCGAGGGTTTTAGATAATTTTATTACGAATCACCCACCTCTGAACCTGCCGTACATCTAAACTCTATCCCCTCCTGCGCACTATTTCAAAATCTTGCACACTATTGTGAAATAGTAACGAATATATCGCCGTCTGAATTTTCCAGTCGGAAACTTCTGGCTCTCTGCGCGCCATGTTGGTGACGTCACTCTATACGGTTAACATGGCGCGTTTAAAGTGGAAGTCGTCTGGGAAATTCAGACGGCGATATATTCGTTATTATTTCACAATAGTGTGCAAGATTTTGAAATAGTGCGCAGGAGGGGATAGAGATTAGATGTACGGCAGGTTCAGAGGTTGGTGATTCGTAATAAAATTATCTAAAACCCTCGCTGGAGGTGACTGGGGCCGACGTATAGCCCTCATACTCTTGAGGGCTATATATTATTTAGCTAACATATTATATGATGGCGGTTTCCATCCGTCTGTCCGGTTCTAGTGTCCGGTCTATCTTGGACAGTTTCCTATCTACAGTTCCAATTTTTGGTGAGTGGATACCCTACGATGTGTCGCATACCAAAATGAAGGTCGACGTCAGAGGTCAAAGTTCACTGGCCTAAAAAAACAATCATTGAAGTGTTCGTGTCCGGTCAATATCCAGTCATTCGTTTTTGAGGCGACCGATCGCTCGTGCGCACTACCTACAGTCCTCGCCATGAAAGGCGAGCGATCGCTCCCCTTCTCCTCCACACACGCCCAGAGGTCGCAAGGCGAGCGATTCGTCGCTCCTCCAAATCTGAGAGAAAAATATTTATTTCTTCAGTCTATATCGGCAGTATTTTCGTCACCTTTCACTGGTTTTCGTGGTTGCGGTTTCGATTTGCAAAGGAAGCAGAAGTAAGACAACTGTCATGCGCAGTAGAACAACGCGACGTCACCGGCTCGTAACCTGGTAACAGTCGTCAGTTGGCAAGACTGCAACCTGTAACCATCTCGGTCATCTATACGCGGTAAGACTGACCCTGGGATCGTGTGTATCCATTTACAGCCTACTTTAGGCAAGTGCGAGAGGGAATTTCCAGAAATCAATACCACGTGACTTCGTCAGCCAATCAGCTAAAGTCTATCCCAACGTAACTCGCCATTTTCGAATCATGTGATGCCCTACTTGTTGAAAATTACAGATATACCACACCTCTTGGGTGATACGAAAGTTATTTATACCTATATATTTTGTAAGCCTAGCCTATATCTGTTTCCCAAGTGGTTTGAAAACCTGTAATTTATCAGATTTCTCGAGTCTGTTCTCTGCCGGATGAAGGCCGAACAGAATCCCGTAATATACCGGATATCGCTCCGCAATAATGGAGACTCACGATTCGCAAGCCATCTTATGGATGGCGAAGTGTACGCAAATGGGCAAGACTGGTGATCTCCAATTTATATCCTGATCTATCCCACGGTTCACCGCGCGACATACACAACCGTATGCTCAGCGATGCACTGTGGGATAGATGAGGATTAATTTGAAGATCGCCAGTTTTGCTGTCAGTTGGCGGTTTTCCTTGACTTGCGATGTTGTATACAGACGAGGCGCCAGTTCCGACCCACCAAAGTGAAATTTGCATCTGTTTCAGAAGGAAAAGGTTTGATTGGCATAATCATTTTCTTGATCGCCGTACATTTGTCCATATCCTTTATTATCAAACTAACTTAGCTGGGGATGAACTGAACTGCAGGGAAAATAAAATTACATTTCTTAATGAGAGGTCAGTTCCGACCCACTGTCGCCAGTTCTGATCCAGCCTCGTTTTGACATTGACCTTTGACCCAAATATAAACAAATGTAATCGTCAATATGATAACTTTTTCGACAAAATAGGGTATTATCTGGATATTTCGTTTTGAATGTCTTCATCTCATAAGTGAACATTTGACGTTAAAGAATGCGGGTTGGGGGTGATAGTGATATGATCGATCTGATCATATTGGCAAGATATATTGGACACTGAAATAACTCCGATGGCTAATAAGCGTATACTCACTCGAAAATGATGATAAATCAATAGTACTTTTACTTATTTTGCCTCTGAATAGCTGATTAAAGAGAAGGAAATACTAATCAGCACTCGAGTTACGATTTTACGCAAGACATCTGTTCACAAGACATTTTCAGGCCATGGTACGACCCAGCTTGGCCATCCATTGATGATGGTGGTTCGGAACTGGGTCCGTTAGTTGAGGTCAACAATGGGGCAGGTAGCCTTTAGAGAGACACTTCAGTGATTGAATTTATGACAGATACATAGTACCATATGACAATTATATGTGAGAAACAAAACCTCAAAACTTTGATCGGAAGGGCTGGCAGGCGACACGATTTTTGACCAACGGCGAGTCATGGTGTTTGGATTTAGACCGATGTAGTCGTGTGTATGGAGTGTGTCTGCAAAGCTGTCTCATAACAAAACCAGTAAATGTATAATATAATTTAACCAGGACTTAGAGGTTGATCAACTTGCTTTAATGCACCAAATGTTTTATGATTTCGCGTGATCATGGTTAGGACAAGAACTTGAACAAGAAGCAATATTTTGGGAAGTGGGTCGGAACTGACACTGGATCGGAACTGGCGACGTCACTGTACCTTCTTGCGTTTCATTGAAGTTTTCCACATCATTGTTGGCATTACCATGGCAGAACAGAGTCATACCGGCAGTACAAAACAACTTAAAGGGAACCGGGTAGAACTGAAAACTTTCAAAAGCTGGGGCACGGCGGTTCAGTTACAAACTTACATATCGGTTACAGAACAGTGGAGGCAGACAGTCGGCAGTATGTCAACTATATATGGTGCAAGTTGTGTGCAAGTTTTGAAGACATGTGACTTGAAAATAAGTATGTATCAATTGTGACTTGGATCAAATATAAATCAAACACTCGTGTGACAGTGTGGAGTATTTTATGTATTGTCTTATTTATTGCAAGATTCAAAGGAATACCAAAATGTCTGCTAAAATAACACTGCTCGCCTTAGGTGAGCAATCACTCGCCCCAAACATCCCAGGAGAGCGATTTCTAGATGAGCGATCACTCGCCCATCCAGATTAAGGAGAGCGATCTGGCACTCTCCCACCATTTTGCTCATGGCGAGGACTGACCTAGAGAAATCCTTCCCCCCCCAAAAACCCAATGTATATTTTTTGAAAATACAAGTTGATAATTCATCACGCGTCACGAAACGTAAATAGGAACTCTTCTGTGTTCGGCGGTACATTCCATGACTTTGCCAATTTGGGGAAATACAAAATCGTAATACTAGCAGCGAAGTCGGAGAGTCCGATCGTCCCTTTGATGTGATGTTTGAAGTATATGTTGAATATATCACCAACGACTGTTCAAATATATTGTTTTCGAAAACGCTAATATATATTCATGAATATATCCTTGTTCGATAAAACCTTGCGGCGAAATCATAGCTGAACCAGAAAGATTATTCCGTACTAATTAGATCCGAGTAAATTTTTGTTGTACCCGCCGGTGTTAGCAGCCGCCATGTTTTGATTTGCATGCGTTGCAATGAGGTGGGCCTCCGCAGTTTCGTAGTAATGGCCCCTCTCTAATTTCATAATACGATAGACTGCCCTTGTTCTGCTACATCATAATTCTTCTTGTCTTCTTAATAGCTTATATCTATAATGCCATCCTATTCAGCATTATCAACGCTGCAAACGACTACGTACAAATCGAGTGCTGGCTTCGTCTACACGCTGATCGGGACCCAACCACCTCGCTGGGGGTCTAATAACACCCCAGCCACCAGTCAGATTTTTGGACCGGATTCGGGGCCTTCGCGCACATCGCCGGCAGTGACATCATATATAGTAAAATAGATGTTTAACGAAAATTTTGATTACTTTTAAAGTCTGCATAATACCTCCGTTGACCTAGCGTTAAAAAAGAATTATCTGGAGATAATTTTCCCTGTTTATCTGGACAGAGCATATGAAAAGTAGTTCGCTCATGTGCAACACTAAAGGAGTTGTTCGGTCGGATTCAAACTGAACCGTGCGTTGGTTGGTTTCCCCTATACGTCATAGCAACGTAGTAAAGGTCAACTTCCGCTATTGGAGGCAGGGATGTTATTGGAGCCTGCGAAATGGAGCATGCGCTGTGGGGAGGTTGATCGGGACCATGGAGTAAAGTTTGTCCTGCCTCAGTTATGCCCCTTGGGTGTGCCTAAAAATCGAGACTCATTTACGGGAAGAAAATCTGACAAAAAACGGTTAGGTTAACACTCCCTTTTTTTTTGCCATTTTAAGTTGAGACCGGACCAGGGAACGTGAGTAAGAAGTTTAATTGAAATCGCTCTTACAGATTTTTCTGGAAATTGAGCCGAATTTGACCATTTTTCGACATTTTTAAGGGGTTTTCTAGGAAAAATGAAGCAAGCATGGAGGAGAATGTTCGAGTTAAATTTTTCTATAACATAGCAGTGTTATATCTTAAAATAATAGTTTCATCATGCTCTTTCAGAAAATATATACATATAAGTGATTTGGGTTGAAGGTTTTGCGACAACTGGTGGCCGAAAAACGGATCCATAGTCTATCCCATGCCGAATAAAATAATCTCCGGAGTGCACCCTGAAATCCGGAGAGCAGGACTCCCCCATAATACATTGCACTGGACAGGATCCGGTCAAGTTCACAAGACGAGAAAAATTGAACTACTATTGTTGTTGCTTCGACACATATCTCCTCTGAAAATATATTCCATGTAGTATGCGTACACAACAAAATAGTAACGAAAGCCGACTTCACGAGAAAGGACGCGACTGCGAGCGTTGAAAACTGGAGTCTGCATAAACCCAGAACCAGTTCAGCGAGAGCGAAACGAGATTTGCAACGTCTGCTCGGTGAATATTAAATTTGAATTGAAGTTTATTCTCAGAACCAAGCATATAATGGTATGAGAATCTAATACAATACAATCATAATCATATGGCGACTGTTTCAGAATCAAAACAGTTTAGAGAAAACAGCAGATAAGAGTACAACAGATCAGATTAGAATGATTGATGTAATACAAATAAAACGGAACGAAATTAACTTTTAATACACTGTTTGAAACAAACGTCCCGGTCAAAAGAATTGCTTTGAGGTATTCCTTTTGCACAAGTTTTGATTTGATCTTATTATCAGACTTGGTATTCAAAAGCAAGTTGTCCATAAAGAATTTCTGAAGAAAATCACTTCATATCCGAGGTTCCGTCTGGAATATGCTATATCAAATTGACATAATGATATCGAGAAGCTCTGTAAAGTTTTGCTGCTGTGGAATTTATTTGTCATAATAGCACAAAGCATGACTAGTGTAGACAAGGGGGCACATTTCTCTTGTATATATAACTTCAGATAATTGCAATTGGGATCTCCATGAACTTAAAATAGGAAAAATTAAATGAGGACAAAAAGGTAAGGGAGAATTTACAGATTTATTTGCTGGAAATGGCCCAGAATACGTCTCCAGCAATCTAAGACCTTTGAGCTAATGGGGCCTAGGCGGCCCCTGGACCCCAGCCTGAAGTGCTAGGATAGTAATTTCAGAAGTGTGATCACTCGCCTAAGACATTTTAGGAGTGATTTATAGCACTCCTCCAGGCCCGTAGGCTGGGGGGGTTCGGGGGGTGCGTACGCACCCCCCCCGCAGAGCAGACCGAGTTCCGCTGCCGGGGGAAAAAAAAATTCAGAGTGCACGGAAGGGCTTTCATGCGGGCATCCATGGGCCAGGAGCGATTGACCTCCCTGGCATTGCTACACATTCAGTTGGAGAGGGCGGGGGCTCAGCCCCCCTGCCTCCTTCCCCCCAGTTTCAACAAAAGCTGGGTGACTTTTTCATGATTTTGGTCCTAATGTGACCAGATAAACAGGCCGGTTTTTTCCCCCTCGGCGCTTCGCGCTGCCCTGTAGGCCAGGTTCTCACGGAGCGGTGACTTTGCACTGGAGGGCACGTTGCTGTTTGGGTTAAATGCTCTGATTTGCTCATTCTTCTGTTCCGTTCACAATGACCAATAACTGTTTTAGATGTTAATTTACGTAGAAATTGCATTCGCTTTATTGGACGATTCTGCTTATCAAATTTAGAAATCAAAATTGCGTTCATATTATTTCTTTTTTTGTTTTCACATATTTCTCTTCAAACACGTCAGCGCTCTCCAACCCTCTGCTGAAATGTTACTTTCTTCGAGATCACTGCGTATAGTTCGAATTTTGGAAAGGAAAAAATACTTCTTTTACATTCAAAAGTTATCAACTCAATTTTTCTTTTAAATGACGAGAAAAAAATCACGAAAACAATCTCAAAATGCAGTTGATTATATAGTGATGATACGTCGTTTTGTATGCCGCAAATCGGCCAGAATGCGTCGACAGCCATCTAGGAGCGCAGAGCTTCCGGGGCCTAGGCGGCCCCTGGACCCTCGCCTAAAGTGCTATGATAGTCGAGCCCCCCCCCCCCACTTTTTGGGAGCTTCCGCCGGCGCTGTACATTGTTATTCTTAACGTGATCAAGTCTTTGCTGGTTGACATATTTTCTTTATGACAGATAGCGGCGAAATATACAGTAATAAACATGGACCAGTTCCTTGATAATATGATGGCTCAATCGGAGGAATTGTTGGCGTGATTTATCCATCTCTTTACCAGATCGTAACAAGTGTGAACTGAAGTGGCACAAATATATCGGCAGGCCGGTGTGGAGGCTAAGAATATCCCATATTAAGAGTGTAAGGACACTCTTCTCCAGATATCTCCAGAGGTAGGACACTCTCCACTCAATAAAAAGATAGGAAACGGGACACCACACCGGAGTGAGGAGATAATGATAATAATCTTGATCAAAGGGGGTTTCCCATGGTTGAATATTAACCATCTCCCAGTCGACAAGACTATCATTCACACAACGAGTCTATTATAGTCATATACTGAATTTATCAGTCGGAAAAAAAGCAGTTGGCGGATGTCGAACATATGCTGTCAAAATGCGCCAGAACGCGCCATATGGCATCTAAATTTTCAAAAAAAATCCGGGGGGGCATGCCCCCGGACCCCCCTAGCCGGGCTTCGCGCCTGCGGCGCTCGCATTAGGAGTTCCGCATTATTCACTACCGAACCCCCCCGTTGCCAAACCAGCCTCTTTTACAGAAACGAAAGACTGTATATCTGTGAACTTTTTCTATCCACAGTTGCAGTTTTTTGTGAGTGTATACGCTAGGTGGAGACGATGTGTCGCGTACCAAAAATTGAGGCCGAGGTCAGAGGTCAAAGGTCACTGTTGCCTAAAATCAGGAACTCATTGATCATTGGCAGTTCTCTATCTACAGTTCTAATTTTTGGTGAGTGGATGCCCTAGGGGGGAACGATGTGTTGCATACCAAATGTAGGTCGAGGTCAGAGGTCAAAGGTCAGTGTGACTGAAAAATCAGGAAATCATTAATAATTTCTCATTTTTGTGAGTGGATTTATTAGGGGGACATGTCGCATACCAAAATATAGGTCAAGGTCAAAGGTCACTGACCTCAAAATCAGGAAATTATTAAAAATAACATTTTTTTGTGTCAATAGATACATTCGGGGGACACAATGTGTCACGTATCAAAATGTAGGTCAAAGATCAAGGTCATTGTGACCCCAAAATCGTGAAATTGTTAAAAATCATGATTTTTTGAGTCCATTGAGCAATTAAGGGGAACCGTTTTGTCATGTACCAAAACTTAGATCCAGGTCAATAGTCAAGGTCACTGTGACACCAGAATCAAGTTCAATGGTCAGTGTGACCTAAAAATCAGAAAATCATTAAAAAATACTATTTTTTTTTGTGAGTGGATTCAATAGGGGGAAATGAAGTGTCGCATACCAAAAATTAGGTCACGGTCAAAGGTCACTTACCCCAACATCAGGAAATTATTAAAAATAACATTTTTTGGTGTTAATAGATACATTATGGGGACACGATGTGTCGCATACCAAAATGTAGGTCAAGGTCAAAGGTCAAGCTCACTGTCACATTTTCATATGCCTGTCCAAGACGAGGTCGTGTAATGCGATGTTCATTCCATTCTGTCCATTCATCCATTAACAAAAGTTGTCCATGTGAAATCTCTAGTTTCAAGGTATGATTGGTACCAAACTTTGAGTATACTTTACTCGCATGGCAAAGAGGAGCCATACATTTTGAGATCAATTTGTCAAAGGTCAAGGTCACAGTCCCCCAACATGTTTATGGCATTTGTCCTGCGGATTTGTCTCCCATGTTTGAAACGGCTACATTTAGTTAAACTGTTGTGAAATAAAAACCATACATTTAATAATTCAATGGGGAGAGGGGTCCTTCATGAACTTCATACCTGTTTATTAGCTGAAGAACAAAGGGTTACTTCACCACTTTCTTCTTCATGAAAAATTCTCTCGGCTGAAAGGAATCCATTTGCAGGAAAAATACTTTTTTCTTGTGTTTGATTATTGTCGATTTCTGTGTGGGATATGTGAGGTCTCGGCTCTTGCTTCAAGGTCAACTAGTTAACAAGAGTTAAGCCCATTTTAGTTTATCATTTAATATAAGCGGGTGGTTGGGTGGGTTCAGGTTCCTGTTGCTTCAGTGCATTTTGCTGAGAAGCAACAGGAACTTGATAATGTGATGTCTAGCACTGTAATATCACTTGTCTTTATTGCACCATGTAAGCGTCCTGTCTGTCTCTGGTGCGCTGTCCTCGGAGTTTTATAGGGTGGATGGAGGGTGTATGGTTCAATGCTGCTTCAAAGATTTCTTCTTTGAAGTAGCAGGAACACAACTGGGCTGGGTGGTGCTTAGTTGGTTCGTCGTGATATAGCTGAAATATTGTTGAAAGCGACGTTAAATTCTATTCAGTCACTCATTCAATATAAGATGTGATATATGTTGCGTTCTCAGAAGCACGAAATTGTAGACCTTTCTCTGCATTGCTAGCTGCCAGTTGGAATCAAGGCTATTAAACAAGCTTGAAATTTGGACCAATGTAATTCCAGATATACGGTTGTATATTGAAGCCCCTTGCTGCTATGCCTTTGACCAGGTGTATGCCTTCATATTTCCTTGACTTGAACGATTAAGTAAGACAATTTGTTTACCATGGCCGCTGATCGTTCTTGAAGTAATGGAATATACAAAGAAGGAATTTTGGTATGGATTGGACTGTTAGTCTAGAATTTTCTGCCTACACGTCACTTTTCAGCATTGTAATATACTAAGGCCCTCCAGAGACTAGTTATTAATTAATCTAGAGAAACTTAACACATAAAACTCTAATGTAAATGTGTGGCCATACTGGTACCCTAATAAGTAAATATGTTGAAAAGACACCTTCGCTATCTTGCCCGTGAAACAATTTGAAAAAACCCAACACATCTCCCGTGTTCATTGTACAAAATTTTCGATTTTATTTCACCATGCAGCAAAGACTGTGAAATTCCATCGTTTTAGCAGGTGACCAGCATGATTTGTATAATTCCCCCCCCCCCCCTCCCCCCCATCCGGGCGAAGGAAATCACCATACTTTTCATCATCAAGCCTGGAAAATTAATTGTATCCAGTGGTAATCGACTAATATGGGCATACACGTTCAAGTGTGCTAGACGGGTGTGTGCATCATGGGACTTGTCATGTTCTGATTCAGCAAACATCTGAAAAGGTCACAGGTGATTTTAAAAAGACCTATTCATTTTATAGGTCAAAGGTCAGGTCAAATAAATTTATCTTTAAAGCTGATAATATCTTGTCAGTACTATATCTGGAGGTATTATTCTCAAAACTTCACAGATTTATATATGCCCATCTAAGACGAGGTCGTATATTGCGATGACGAGTTCTGTCCATCTATCTGTTAGTTAACATTTGTTCATGCGATATCTGCAGTTCAAAGATATGGATTGGTATGAAACTTTGGGTATACTTTACTCCTGGGGCGAAGAGGAAGGTCGCGACTCCCCAAAATTGAGTCCAGTTTCATTGACTTTTTTCTTCGGTTGGAATATTAAGAGTTGTCTCCCCTGTATTTTTATAACATTTGTCTTGTGGAGTTGTCTCCCCTGATGTATGAAACCGATACATTCAGTTACACTGTTGTGAAAAGAACCTATTTCAAGGAAAATTTAAGAGTGTTGTCTGACCATTGTCGATTTCAGCTCATGTTTCAAGATCACCTAGTTACAAGAGTAAGTTTTAGTTTACCATTGAAAATATATTATCATGAGTGTTGTATACATTCTCGTAAGCGCAAAATCTTGGACCTGACTCTGGATTGCTAGCTACCAATTAAACAATTAAAGACCATTAAACAATCTTGAAATTTGGACCAGTTACGGTGGCTTGTTAGGGCCATGCATTGATTTTTGCAATTATCTGCCTTTTACTGGTTTTCAAGATTTCACTTTCGCGTTTTCTGTAATTTCTTGCCATTGACATCGATTCATTTCCGAGATATAAAGTTGTTTTCTGGTTTTAACAATTTCTTCTATCCATTTTCATGCGACTGCAAAAATCGAACAACCCATGTGAAAACACTAAAAATTAGCAAAAACATCGAAAAAGTATTTCAACCGCGGTGAAAAGTATTTCAACCGCGGTTGAAAGTATTTCAACCGCGGTGGAAATACTTTCAACCGCGGTTGAAATAGTTTCCACCGCGGTTGAAATACTTTCAACCGCGGTTGAAATACTTTTCACCGCGGTTGAAATACTTTCAACCACGGTTGAAATACTTTCAACCGCGGTTGAAATAGTTTCCACCACGGTTGAAATACTTTCCACCGCGGTTGAAATACTTTCCACCGCGGTTGAAATACTTTCCACCGCGGTTGAAATACTTTCCACCGCGGTTGAAATACTTTCAACCGCGGTTGAAATACTTTCAACCGCTGTTGAAATACTTTCAACCGCGGTTGAAATACTTTCCACCGCGGTTGAAATACTTTCCACCGCGGTTGAAATACTTTCAACCGCGGTGGAAATTACACGGCAGTTTCTGGGTTTTTTTTTTGCTATTTCTGATGTTTCACGCTATTTTCGAGGTTTTGTCTAATTTCCAGTGTTTCCATGTGGTCGTTTGAATTGTTCTTGTCTCTTGAAAATGAATTTCCAGCGTTTTCGTATGGAAATGGTTGCAGTACGTTGCAGTTTCTTGAGAATGAATAAAAAGATCAGGGATAAATTTTGAAAAATCGAAAATGAATCTAAGATGATGACAAGAAAAGAGAGAAAATGCGAAAGTGAAATCTTGAAAATTAGAGAAAGGCAGAAAATTCGAAAGATCAATGCACGGCCCTAACAAACCAGTGTAATTCCAGATGTACGAGCGTATATTGAAGACGCCTAGGCTCTTGTTTCCCGATATAATGCCAAAGGCAGTTATCTCCCATCTGGATGCTACCCAGGGGATATAGAAACGCTGCCTGTGTGTGTGTTTTACAAATACTTGTCAGCGTGACATCTTGGAGGAACAGTCCAGTCAATTCAATTGTACGGATGATCTATTTTACAAATGGCCATCTAGCTACATTAGGGGCAATAAGTCAAAGGTCAAGCCAGTCACAGCACCCCGGAACTGAATTAAGCATTGAATACATCAACTTTTGATTCACCAAAGACCCCCTACTGAATCGACAAGTATGATTGTAGTTGAATGCACCAGTCCATGTGTCGTGCGACCATGAACTGTAGGTTGGGTCACTTCACATTGAAGCCGGATAACAGCTGCAATGTTATAATGAGGCAACATATGATTGTATATCAGATATGTCGACAGTCCATGGTAGCTACCATTTGTCTTGGCAACAGTCCATTTGGCGAATCATTGGATCAGACGATGCAGTTCGGACTGCCCGTATTTTGACCTACCATGAACTGTCGATCGGTCCGATGATGATACCATGGACTGTCGTAATATCAGACAGAGAATAAACTATTAATGGTTCATATTCCTCTTAAACACACATAAGTGAAAGGAATCGAGAGATGAATGAATCAGTGACACATGAGGCAGGTAGTAATTTTCCACCTGTTCATTTTGTGCTCATTTTCTCACACTATAATTCGATGCTAATACCTACCATGGACTGTCCACCAACACCTAAAAACACCTCCCGCCACAAAAATGTTTACAATTTTTACCCTTCGTCCGTCCGTCTGTCCGTCACACCTTTCTCGTTACCAAGATATCTTTAGAACGACTTACTCTAGGTACACCAAACTTGCAGTGCACATCCATATGCTCATGACCCAGAACCCTATTGAATCTGGACCTGATTGGTTGGAAACTTTGGTGGCCATCTTTAATTTATGCGAAACCATCACAGCTTTCTTGTTACCAAGATATCTTTAGAACGATTTACCCTGGGCACCCCAAACTTGCACTGCACATCTATATGCTCATGACCCAGAACCCTATTGAATCTGGACCTGATTGGTTGGAAACTTTGGCGGCCATATTTAATTTTTGCAAAATCATTAATCTTGTGTATCTTCGGTACCATTTCTCTGTTCAGTGTGAAACTTGGTATAGATCATCGATGCATCAAGAAACTTCAAAGGAATGACCAAACCAGTTTCCCTGATTCGGTGAAAACCTTGGCGGCCATCTTTAATTTATGCAAAATCTTCAATGATATATATCTCTGATACCATTCAAGTGTTCTATACGAAACTTGGTATACAGCATCGATGTATCAAGAGATCTGCAATGTATAGCCACATCAGTTCCTCTGAGTGGCGGGAAGGATGGGCGGCCATCATTAATTTATGCAAAATCATTAATAATCTCTATCTCTGATACTGTTCGAGTGCTCGATGTAAAATGTGGTATATATCATCGATTCATCAATAGACTTACCATAAATGGCAGTTCTGGCGTTTCTGATTGGGCGGAAACCTTGGTGGCCATCTTTAATTTATGCAAAATCTTTAATGATCTATATCTTTGATACCATTTCAGTGTTCTATATGAAACTTGGTATCCAGCATCGATGTATCAAGAGACTTGCAATGAATAACCACATCAGTTCCTCTGAGTGGCGGGAGGGATGGGCGGCCATCTTTAATTTATGCGAAATCATTAATGATCTCTATCTCTGATAATTTTCAAATGCTCGATGTAAAATTTGGTATACATCATCGATGTATCAATAGACAGTTCTGGTTTTTCTGATTGCGCGGAAACATTGGTGGCCATCTTTAATTTATGCAAAATCTTTAATGATATATATCTTTGGTACCATTTCAGTGTTCTATATGAAACTTGGTATACAGAATCCATGTACCGTATCAAGAGACTTGAAATGAATAACCACATCAGTTTCTCTGAGTGGTGGGAAGGATGGGCGGCCGTCTTTAATTTATGCGAAATCATTAATGATCTCTATCTCTGATAATTTTCAAATGCTCGATGTAAAATTTGGTATACATCGTCGATGCATCAACAGACTTATGTAATGAATACCGGTTTCTCTGATTGGACGGAAACGTTCGAGGCCATTTATAATGGCAAAATATTTCATAATCTGTATAGTTGTCACTTGACTGCTTGGTGTTCCTGAAGTCTTGCTTCAAATTGAATACATTATGAATGGCTGGCGCCCAGAGCCGAGGGGTTTTCAGATGCGCAGCTTCGTGTTGTTAACTTGAAATAGTAATAATCCTACATTTGGTGACAATATAGTACGATATCTCTCCATCAAAAAATGACTGGACACCAGTAACCATACCTGTCATCGATATGCTGAAAAATCGTTCATTTTCGGCTGTGATCACTGTCGTCTGGTCAGACACACGCCCACGCTTGATAACGAAAGCACCGAAAAACCTACCATTGACTGTGATTTGACACGTGACCGGCAGTGTATACCTACCATCATACTTGCCGATTCGGTAGGGTGAAAGATGCTGAAACTAGACTGGAGTGTTCTCTGTGTGATTCCAAGAGACCTATTATTTTTAGGTCAAATATCAAGGTCAGATAGATATTATTAAATAATCGAGGAGGTGGTCCGTGTTCCTCGCCCGGGAAAGGAGATGGTACGATAAGGCCTATACGTGGTGCGGTTGAAATCGAAAAAAATAAATATCTTAAAAAATTTTAATATAACGGCAAGAGAAAATATATGTACACAATATGTGAAATTTATAGCTCGATTGTGTTGTGATTACAGTAAATTGAAATCCGCAGCATGTGCTATTTCGTGAAAAAGGGTCTAAATCGAGTCATTTAAACGCACATTTAGACACGAGGACCCCTTGGACCAGAACGCCCCATTTAACCTCGTGGCATAAAAGCTCCACTACTGGAAAATCGTTTTGGTCGATCCAAGAGCGTAACCACAAAATAGCGGGTTTTTGTGTATACAAATTATGTATGTGTATCCTCATTTTAAAAACAATGAATTTCCAAATTGTGGGTACACATTCTATATAGGTGATGTATCCACATTTTTACTTCCACCTTACTTGATCAATTATCGGCATAAGAACTGAATAAAATTGCGGCAAAACTCATTGCACTTTTGGTGCAAGTTTTTTGGACCAGTCAGTTTCCGTTTTTTTTTTCAAAACAAAACAAAATAGGAACGACTGACAGTTTTGCACAGAACTCTTACAAGGGCGGATCCAGCCAAAATTCATAGGGGAGGTCGACTATCACAGGCCAGCAGGCGAGGGTCCAGGGGCCGCCTAGGCCCCGGAAGCTCCGGGGTCCTAGATCGCCGGAGATGCGTTCTGAGCGTTTTCCCGCAAATAAAACTGATCATAATGTATGCAGATTTATGGTTCTATTTTCACGATTTCCCCGCAATTATAAGCACGCATCGATATTGAAAATATCGCCTCATGCCTGCATCCATTTGACTTTCTAGTTATATTTAAAACATACAAAACGATGGCATTTATTTCATGGAAGAGAAACCAAGATGTCTACCGATACGGTTCATTCACAAAAAGATAAAACAAGGAAATCCTTATAGCCCAACAGGTGAGGGTCCAGGGGCCGCCTAGGCCCCGGAAGCTCCGAATTCATAGATCTCCGGTGATGCGTTCTAAGCATTTTCCAGGAAATAAATTCGAACATAATGTATGCAGATTTATGGTTCTATTTTCACGTTTGTTTGTCATTTATAAGCACGCATCGATATTGAAAAAATCATACTTCATGCCTGAATCTATTTGGCTTTCTAGTTATATTTAACGGATAAAAAACGATGACTTTCACATAATGGAACATTAGAACCAATATGATACCGATTCATTTACACAAAGCTAAAATAAGCGATCCTCGCAGTCTGACAGGCGAGGGTCCAGGGGCCGCCTTGGCCCCCGAAGCTCCGGGGTTCCAGGTTGCGGGAGATGCGTTTTACTCGTTTTCCCGGAAATAAATCTGAACACAATGTAGGTAGATTTATTGTTCTATTTCACATTTGTTTCGCATAAACACGCATCGATATTGAAGAATAAGCCGGACACCGTTTGACTTCCTAGTTTAACACAAACAAAACTGGCCTATAACACACCACTACACGTGGTGCGCTCGTGGCGATAATATCTGATTTTAGATACATATTGAAACTCCAACTTAAATAATACACTCACAAACTACATGAACAGATGATGGTCTGTTTAATACACACATAGATACTCTAATTACATAATCCACATTCATTTAATTTACATATCATTTTGAGACATTATTTCTACGCGGAATCCCAGAGTTCGCTGGTCCCTCCAAAAAAATATTTTTTTTAGGTTTCATGGGGGGGGGGAGTCCGGACCCCCCCCGTAGATCCGCCCTTGTCTTATAACATATCTGATTATGGTTACAAAGAATCAAAACCTAGCGTATTTTCCTTTTGCTGGTATAAATGGGAAAGAGATACGATATCTCGATCCCGTCTCGCGATAAACTTTCATCCCAAATCTGAATTTCCCGGAGTACAAGTAATCGTAAATTTGATTGGCTGAACAGTACATACTGGCTCCGCCCAGCCGTTATCCAACCAATCGGCACACTTTTTACACGACATACGAATTCAATGAAACTGTAAACAAGATCGGCTTTATAGTTTTTCTTTCCATCCATGTGAATTTAAAAAATAACTCTGCATTTTTGTGAAACCGTGATTATTTAGCATTTAAAATAACATTGAGTATGACAGCATGTTGTTTTATAGCCAAGAGTTGTTAGAAAAAGGATCATTGAGTAGGAGAACTTGTCGGCGATTGCCATGTCCGAAGATTTTCTTGTCAATGTAGGCTACTTGTAGCAGATTCGTTTTCTTACAGATTAAATAAGTATGGAAATTATATAAATGTGGATACATGTGGATACATCTCTGATATAGGAGGTGTATCCACATTTTACAAAACTAAACAAAATGTGGATACACATCCTGTATAGAGATGTATCCACAAAAAAACCCCCGCTATATTGTGGTTACGCCGATCCAAGGACAGTAGTATACAAAGAGTCTTTCAGCGTCTTAGCGCCTCACTGCGCATGCGCAGAAAAAAAAATGGGGTGGTTTTGAGGAGGTATTGGGGCGGTGTGCGCAGGTGAATGGGGCGCAGGTATGACGTCACTTCCGGTCTGGGTGAATGGGGCGTGACCTTGGGGCATGTATTTCTCCGCGGTGATGCGGTCTGGTGGTGATGCGGTCTGCCTCCGCGGACCGAAAGTAGTCCCAAACTCGTGGGTTTTCGTGGAAGTGTTCGGCAATCTGTAGGGACCGCTAGTGGACCGATGGGGTCGAGTGAGGTATCAAAGTGAAGCATTCGTGAAGGGGCATCTAATGGGCTGGGTGTGGGGTTGACATATCGGCCTTCTGCGCATGCGCGGCGGCCGAAGGGTATGAAAATAGCCTTTTTGGAGCTAGGGGAGCCCCTAGTGGACCGATGGGGTCGAGTGAGGTATCAAAGTGAAGCATATGTGAAGGGGCATCTGATGGGCTGGGCGCGGGGTTGAACTATCGGCATTCTGCGCATGCGCGGAGGCCCAAGGGTATGGAAATAGACGTTTTGGAGCTAGGGAAGCCCTAATGGACCAATGGGGTCGAGTGAGGTATCGATGTGAAGCATTCGTGAAGGGGCATCTGATGGGCTGGGTGTGGGGTTGAAATATCGGCATTCTGCGCATGCGCGGTGGCCCAAGGGTATGGAAATAGCGGTTTTGGAGCTAGGGGAGTCCTAATGGGCCAATGGAGTCGTATGAGGTATCAAAGTGAAGCATTCGTGAAGGGGCATCTGATGGACTGGGCGTGGGGTTGAAATATCGGCATTCTGCGCATGCGCGGTGACCCAAGGGTATGGAAATAGACGTTTTGGAGCTAGGGGAGCCCCTAATGGTCCAATGGGGTCGAGTGAGGTATCAAAGTGAAGCATTCGTGAAGGGGCATCTGATGGACTGGGTGTGGGGTTGACATATCGGCCTTCTGCGCATGCGTGGTGGCCCAAGGGCATGAAAATAGCCTTTTTGGAGCTAGGGGAGCCCCTAATGGTCCAATGGGATCGAGTGAGGTATCAAAGTGAAGCATTCATGAAGGGGCATCTGATGGACTGGGTGTGGGGTTGAATTAGGGTCATTCTGCGCATGCGCGGTGGCCCAAGGGTATGAAAATAGACGTTTTGGCATCTAGGGGAGCCCCTAATGGTCGAATGGGGTCGAGTGAGGTATCAACGTGAAGCCTAGGTGAAGGGGTATTTGATGGCTGGGTGGGTGCATGTAAAATTTTTCCTGAAAAAAAAAATACGGAACACGGACTTTATCGAAAAACCTGGGAAAATGCCTATATGGGGTATGAGGGGTATATAGGTCGCCGGGCTTAACGGGGCTTGTCTATCAACAGAGTTATCTTCCCTAGTTCCAGGGTGGGTGTATGTAAAAATTTTCCTGAAAAAATACGGAATACGGACTTTATCCTAAATTACGGGAAAATGCCTATATGGGGTATGGGAGGTATAGGACCATCCTGGGAAACGTACTTCTATACATTTGCGGTAGGGTTGTGAGGTCTCGTTTTACTCGTCTCGTCATTTAGAACATGATAGGAAGTGTCCCCGTGCGAATCGGTGAAATTTTTGAAAAAAGTCACCGAACCCCATATAGTCCCATACTGAGGGTATAGGATCAATGTTTGTCCCCCTGGGAAACGTACTTCTATACATTTGCGGTAGGGTTGTGGGGTCTCGTTTTACTCGTCTCGTCATTTAGAACATGATAGGAAGTGTCCCCGTGCGAATCGGTGAAATTTTTGAAAAAGTACGATATAGCCTCATATAGTCCCATACTGAGGGTATAGGATCAATGTTTGTCCCCTGGGAAACGTACTTCTATACATTTGCGGTAGGGTTGTGGGGTCTCGTTTTACTCGTCTCGTCATTTAGAACATGATAGGAAGTGTCCCCGTGCGAATCGGTGAAATTTTGAAAAAGTACGATATAGCCTCATATAGTCCCATACTGAGGGTATAGGATCAATGTTTGTCCCCTGGGAAACGTACTTCTATACATTTGCGGTAGGGTTGTGGGGTCTCGTTTTACTCGTCTCGTCATTTAGAACACGATAGGAAATGTCCCCGTGCGAATCGGTGAAATTTTTGAAAAAAGTCACCGAGCCCCATATAGACCCATACTGGGGTATAGGTTCAATGTTTATCCTACTGGGAAACCCACTTCTATACATTTGCGGTAGGGTTGTGGGGTCTCGTTTTACTCGTCTCGTCATTTAGAACACGATAGGAAGTGTTGCGGAGCGAATCGGTGAAATTTTTGAAAAAAGTCACCGAGGCCTGGGTAGGCCCATAGGCCTATACTGCATGGCTATGGGTGTATAGGCCCATACGGGGTGGACATGTTGGAGTCTAGGTGAGTCCCTATGGTCCAATGGGGTCGAGTGAGGTCTTATTTTGAAGCTCTCGTGGAGAAGCACTTGACTACACTAATGGTTCGTCCGTGTTCAATAGTCTGCGCATGCACAGTCTGGCCGTAGTATAGAAAACAGGCATTTTGGGTGCTATGTAGGGGTGTGTTTGGGTTAGAGATGAGCTAATCACGGTTCGAATGGGTCGTGTGAGGTGTCAAAGTGAAGCTTGTGTGGGGTAAAGTCAGAATGGTGTGTTTTTGAATGCATGTCGCGTTAATCTGCGCATGCGCAGTTGGTTGTAGTAAGTAAAGTGGCCATTTTGGGGCAGCGAAGGAAGTTATTTGGGGTCGAGATGGGCTAATCACGGTTCGAATGCGTCCTGAAGGGTGTCATCTTGTACTTCTCGGGGTGTACACTCCGACTTAAGAGATGTTCGCGTCATCTGTGACGTCATCGGTGACGTCATCGGTACGAGTAGTAGCGAAAGTGGCCATTTTCGGGCAGTACATGACGGTATTTGGGGTCGAGATGGGCTATTCACGGTTCGAATGCGTCCTGGAAGGTGTCATCTTGTAGTTCTCGGGTGTACATTCCGATTTGAGGGATGTCCGCGTCATCTGTGACATCATCGGTGACGTCATCGGTACGAGTAGTAGCGAAAATGGACATTTTCGGGCAGTACATGAAGGTATTTGGGATCGAGATGGGCTATTCACGGTTCGAATGCGTCCTCGAAGGTGTCATCTTGTAGTTCTCGGGGTGTACATTCCGATTTGAGGGGTGTCCGCGTCATCTGTGACGTCATCGGTGACGTCATCGGTACGAGTAGTAGCGAAGTGGACATTTTCGGGCAGTACATGAAGGTATTTGGGATCGAGATGGGCTATTCACGGTTCGAATGCGTCCTGGAATGTGTCATCTTGTAGTTCTCGGGGTGTACATTCCGATTTGAAGGATGTCCGCGTCATCTGTGACGTCATTGATGACGTCATCGGTACGAGTAGTAGCGAAAGTGGACATTTTGTGGGTGCGTGAGGGTGAGTTTGGTGTAGAGATGCACCATACTTAGTCCGAATGCGTCGTGTGAGGTGTCATTTTGTAGCTCACGGGGTGTACATTCCGAATTGAGGCATGTCCGAAGCATCTGTGACGTCATCGATGACGTCATCAGTAGGAGTATTAGCGAAAGTGAGCCTTTTGGGGCAGTGCAGGAAGGTATTTGGTGTAGAGATGGACCATCCGCGTTGCGAATGCGTCGTGTGGAGTATCATGTTGTAGCTCTCGGAGTATAGACCCTGATTTCAGGGATATTTATAGCATCTGTGACGTCATTAGTACAAGTTGTAGCGAAAGTGGGCCTTTTATAGCAGTGAAGGATGTTATTTGGTGTAGAGATGGACCATCCGCGGTCCAAATGGACCGTGTGAGGTGTCATCTTGTAGCAACGCCCACCAACACCATTCTTAATGCTTCAACGCCCTGGTGAAATAGCTCAGAAGCTCTGATATTCCACGGAATTGTCACTAATTCTTCGAAATGCGGTGATGCCCGTCAACGCCCGTCGTTACACCTTAACACTCTAACATAACGCCATGATATAGACCAGAGAGAGAACAACAACAGCAACAACAACAAGGATGACACATGAGAGAACAACAACAACAACAGGAAGTTTTTTTCATATAGTTTATTCTCCCCAATTTTACATCATACCCACGCTGGGGGAGCCGCGTTGGGTATATTTACAATTCAAGAAGATTCTTATCCAATCAGAGGCCACCATCTGCATGTTTCATATTCGTTCCTGTCCGTTAGATGTATTCTTGTCCAATCAGAAGTCTCCATTTCAGAAAGTGCCATCTGAACCGTTTATTCTAATCATCGTCGGGCAGGCCAGGATACCGTTGAGGCAACATATCCTCAGATAGTTGTTTGCGCATTCTGGGTATCTATCAGTGCGTGGGTGAATACTTTCATCCGATGGAGGTGGTGGTCAGTTTAACCACGAAGAACGCAACATTGGTCAATATCTCCATTATCCACTTGGTGTTACAATTCAAGAACACTCTTGTCCAATTAGAGACCACCATTTGCATCTGCCATATTCGTTCCTGTCCGTTAGATGTATTCTTGTCCAATCAGAAGTCTCCATTCCAGAAAGTTCCATCTTCGGCCATGTTCGCTTTGAACCGTTTATTGTAATCATCATCGGGCAGCCCAGGAAATCGTTGAGGCAACATATCCTCAGATACATGTTTGTGCATTCTGAGTATCTATCAGTGCCTGGGTGAATACATTCACCCGATGGGAATATTCCGTAGTTTGGTCACGAAGAACGTAACATTGGTGACCCTCTCCACTGTCCACTTGGTGTTGGGGCGTTGTTGTTGGGCCCATTTCAAGGGATCCACGGTGTCCAGTTTCTCCAGCATCGTCTGTAGCGACACTCGGTTAATGATAGTAAACGGTTGGTCAAATACCTGGATGTTACTGCTCGGGTAAAAGTATCGGACTTGGTCTGTCTCCTTATGCCGCAGCACATAACCAAACGCCAGATTTAATTTGAAGGACTTAGCTTGATCTTTGAAGATGGCTTCCACGTAGCTAGGTAGACGGGCGAGGTCGGTCAGTCGAAAATTGTAGATATCTTGAATAGGGCGATGACGATAGAAACAGTGCCGTATCATGGACCAGTGGCGCCGATAAATGTCACTCACTGGCTGGGCGTCCTGTAAGAGATCGCTAGGAACAGTTATGGGCTCGTCCAGAAAATGTTCGATGTTGTCAGGCGTATGACTCGAAACCGTAACGGAGGGGTCGGGCTGGATATCCAGGCCCTCCTGGACCGTGGGTATAGGCAGGCTCTTCGTCATCGCATCACCAGTGGCGTTCGTCTCTCCGGGTTCATCTTCACTGGGTCTGACCTTCCGCGGCTCCTCTTTAGTGGAAAGTTGTCGCCCAAACCGTAGAGACGGGGCATGCATCAAACGTGGGTGCTGTCTAAACCGACTGGGTCGTTTGAAGAGTCGACCACAATCATTACATAGTACCGTCGCACCCGCGTGGAGTACCTCTCATGACGCAGTAAATGATCCTTCCGATTGAATGACCGTGCGCAGATTATACAAGTATACCGAGCATCGTTGTGGGTGGAGGCCTCGTGGCGTCGTAACGTATCTAGACGAGTAAGCAGCTTCTGGCAGGTTGTGCAAGTGAACATCTTGGTGGTTGACAGAGTGTCTGATGAAACGGCCAGGCCGCCTCCCTTTTATAGCACGCTAGCTGGTGATCTATTTTTAGCACACTCAGTTCAACTATCCCCAAGTCGAGGGCCGAGCCGTGACATCTTCGGTAACATCCGTGTCTCTTCGGTCACCTCCGTACCGTCAACGATCAACATGTAGACATATAGAGTATGTACGGCATGTTATGGTATTCATCAGTGCATGAGTGACGCATTCAGCCGATGGGAGTGGTCGGTCAGCTTGGTAACGAAAAACGTAACATTGGTCACACTCTCCACTGTCCACTTGGTGGTGGGGCGTTGTTGTTGGGCCCATTCCAAGGGATCCACGGTGTCCAGTTTCTCCAGCATCGTCTCTAGCGACACTCGGTTAATGATGGTAAACGGTTGGTCAAATACCCGGATGTTACTACTCGGGTAAAAATATCGGACTTGGACTGTCTCTTTATGCTGCAGCACATAACCAAACGCCAGATTCAATTTGAAGGCCGTAGTTTGATCATTGAAGATGGCTTCCACGTAGCCACGTAGACGGGCGAGGTCAGTCAGTCGGAAATTGTAGATATCTTGAATAGGGCGATGACGGTAGAAACAGTGCCGGATCATGGGCCAATGGCGCCGATAAATGTCACTCATTGGATGGTCTTCGTGTGACAGATCGCTGGGAACATTTATGGCTTCGTCCACGAAGTGTACTTTGCCCTCCACGTCGTACAAAATCTGGCCCAAGGTCTTGTCGTCGGAATTTGACTGTTGAATTAGGGCCACATCATCATCGGCCCTCGTGCGATGGGTGGGAGTTCCCCCTGTTTCGATATTGATGCCTACGGGCTCTTCTATTTGCAAACGTGGCTGCGGAACAGGGTGTCGTGTGCGTTGGTGTCGCAGCAACTGACTGGTCAGTTTGAAAAGCCGACCACATTCTTCGCATGGACGCTTGGGTACTTCGTGGCGTGCACGTGTGTGGCGCTGTAAATGATCCGGGCGCTGAAACGACAGTGTACATATCGTACAGTTATACCAGGCGGTTCCTTCGTGCTTGGTAGCCTCATGGCGGCGCAAGTCGTGCAGACGAGTGAATGATTTCGAGCACGTAGTACAAGTGAACATCTTGTTGGTTGACAGAGTGTCTGATGAAACGGCCAGACCGCTTCCCTTTTATAGCACGCTAGCTGATATCATGTTCGGGCACTTCCGTGTCTCTTCGGATGTAAAAGTCCCCGGATGTAAAAGTGCCCGAATGTTTACGAATGTTCCACCATTCCGGACTTCTACCAGGTCCATGTCCAGAAGCTCTCATACGCCGCCATTTTGGAGCCGCCATGTTGGATCCGCCATTTTGGAACCGCCATCTTGGATATGTCCCATAATGCACCGGGTCAAAATACTCGCTTCTGATTGGACGAGAGCTCTGTGCCGGATTTTAAATACTCGCTTCTGTTTGGTGTACGTCGCTAAAGGTGACCGGAACTGACCTTTGACCCCGGCGCGCAAAGGTTTCCACCGCACCGCGGTGGAAACCTTTACACCACGCGCGCCGGGGTCA
>JAVTVY010003380.1:0-34208 GCA_036873755.1 Hanleya hanleyi | reverse complement strand
TCCATCCTTCCCACATCTTGTGAACGCGATATCTCGAGAACAATTCGACCAATCGACTTCAACCTTAAGAAGGTGCTTCCCATCAGTTAGGCGGCAATTGATATTGATTTTCAGTGAGGTACGTAATCCAAGATGGCTGTCATTGACCATATTGGATTCCATCCTTCCCACATCTTGTGAACGCGATATCTCGAGAACAATTCGACCAATCGACTTCAACCTTAAGAAGGTGCTTCCCATCAGTTAGGCGGCAATTGATATTGATTTTCAGTGAGGTACGTAATCCAAGATGGCTGTCATTGACCATATTGGATTCCATCCTTCCCACATCTTGTGAACGCGATATCTCGAGAACAATTCGACCAATCGACTTCAACCTTAAGAAGGTGCTTCCCATCAGTTAGGCGGCAATTGATATTGATTTTCAGTGAGGTACGTAATCCAAGATGGCTGTCATTGACCATATTGGATTCCATCCTTCCCACATCTTGTGAACGCGATATCTCGAGAACAATTCGACCAATCGACTTCAACCTTAAGAAGGTGCTTCCCATCAGTTAGGCGGCAATTGATATTGATTTTCAGTGAGGTACGTAATCCAAGATGGCTGTCATTGACCATATTGGATTCCATCCTTCCCACATCTTGTGAATGCGATACCTGGAGAACAATTCGACCAATCGACTTCAAACTTGAGTAGGTGCTTCACATCAGTTGAACAGCCATTGGTATTGATTTTCACTGAGGTACGTAATCCAAGATGGCTGTCATTGGCCATATTGGATTCCATCCTACCCACATCTTGTGAACACGATATCTCGAGAACAATTCGACCAATCGACTTCAAAATTGAGAAGGTGCTCCACATCAGTTAGACGGTCATTGGTATGGATTTTCACTGAGGTACGTAATCCAAGATGGCTGTCATTGACCATATTGGATTCCTTCCGTCCCACATCTTAAGAACGCGATATCTTGAGAACAATATGACTAATCAACTTCAAACTCGAGAAGATGCTTCACATCAGTTAGACGGCCATTGGTATTGATTTTCACGGAGGTACGTAATCCAAGATGGTTGCCATTGACCATATTGGATTCCAACCGTCCTACATCTTGTGAACGCGATATCTCGAGAACATTTCGACCAATCGAAACCAGACTTCAAACTTGAGAGGTTGCTTCGCATCACTTAGGCGGTCATTGGTATTGATTTTCACTGAGGTACGTAATCCTATATGGCTGCCATTGACCATATTGGAGTTCGTCCGTCCCACATCTTGTGAGCGCGATATCTCGAGAACAATTTGACCAATTGACTTCAAACTTGAGAAGGTGCTTCACATCAGTTAGGCGACCATTGGTATTGATTTTCACTAAGGCACGTAACACAAAATGGCTGCCATTGACCATATTGGATTCCATCCGTCCCACATCTTGTGAACGCGATATCTCGAGAACAATTCGACCAACCGACTTCAAACTTGAGAAGGTGCTTCACATCAGTTATGCGGCCATTGGTATTGATTTTGACTCAGGTATGTAATCCAAGATGGCTGCCATTGACCATATTGGATTCTATCCGTCCCACATCTTGCGAACACGATATCTTGAGAACAATTTGACTAATCAACCTCTAACTCGAGAAGATGCTTCACATCAGGTAGATGGCCATTGATATTAATTTTCACGGAGGTACGTAATCTAAGATGGCTGCCATTTACCATCGTTCCAAGATGGCTGCCATTGACCATCTTGGATTCCTTCCATCCCGCATCTTGGGAACGCGGTATAATGAGAAAAATTCGTTCGATTGACTTCAAACTTGAGAAGGTACTCCATGGTACGTAGTTCAAGATGGCTGCCTTTGACTTATTTGAATTCCAGCCATCCCGCATCTTGTGAACGCGGTATCATGAGAACAATTACTTCGATTGACTTCAAACCTGAAGAGGTGCTTCACATCAGATGGTATTGATTTTCATTAAGGTAGTATGTAATCCAATATGACTGCCATTGACCATCCTGCTTTTCCCTCACCCATATTGTACCCATCTGTGTTGTGCACGCTATATTTGAGATATATTCCACCCATCAATGTATAAACCTCACCGTCCACAAATCCATATACAACTACAGACTTGCATTCCAGTGTTACACTACCCATTACTACTTCCCAAACCTCAACTTGTCTCAACAATTCCAGATAAAACGTCTCCTTCCACATACACATATCCACTTTCCAAGTTATATTTAGGGAGATATTGGAAGGGTATATGCTGTACACTCTCAAACAGGCTATTTGGCGGAGGACCTGCTAGCTACTCAGCTTGTCTTATTACTAAGGTCTATGTTTATGGCAGATTCCGCGAATAACTAGTCCACTTTCCGTCAAATGTTCCGTCTCACAGAAAAATGATGTTCGTAACATTAAAGATATTAAAAAACTAACTCTGTGTCTTGTACTGTGGTTGCTAAACCCAACAATGCTGCGCAATGTATGCATATCTGAATAAAAACAGTTTCACACTGCACATATCTTATCTGCAGTATAATATACAGACTGAAATGTAAATGTTACTAATGCCATTTGTACTAATGTCATATTTCCATCCAACTTTTTTTTATACAAAATTCACCACAAAACAAATGTCAATTACATTATTCAATTAAAGATTTACAGTGGTACTAGCTTGACCTGATAAAGATATATGTACCATTGCCAGTGTATTAAATACCAATACATCGATACTACGGGTGTTTGAAAATGTTACTAATGTCATTTCCGTCCTAACTCTCTCGACGGAAATGACATTGGAAATTTTTTAAAAGGCTCAATACAGGATGGGTGGTGTCATACACTGACAATGGTACAGATAGTTATTAGATCTCAGTGCAAGTGCTTATGTTGTAATAAATTTCTTGTACATATACAAAATAGGTTTTGACGGAAACATGGCATTAGTAAGACAAATGTTACTGTCATTTGTGTTTTGTTCCGCTAAACTAAAAACTCTACAAATAATTCATAGGGGCACCTGTTTATTTTCATCTTATGCAATCCATTGACACATTTTAGATAATAAGCTACAGGGAACATTGTTCGTTTATGACATTTTTCAAGTTATTGGTGTTGCTAATGTCATATTCCGTCAAAGAATGACAGTAATGGGAGTTAGTGGACTAGTTTTTCGTGGAATCCGCCTTATTTATACAGGATTTTAGGTGATAATATTTTATTCTTTTTTTTTATATTTTAGGTCGAATGACCTCAAACTAGCTAAATTATCACAAACATATTCATATAGGCAATGCGTGGGCAAGGTGGACATTTGTTGATAGTTACCCACGGAAAGTCATATCCAAAGTCTTGTTGTGTACAATGAAGGACACGGAATCTTCTCTCTTTAGAATAATTGGTTGCCATTTTCCCCAAAATATATGTTCTATAGTTCAATTTGTATACATTAAAATATGGAACGGTTGCAAAAATATAGGATAGGATGTTTATGACTGCTTTATACTTTGTTCGGGGTGGAGCGAATCAGACATTAACGGATCAATTTCGATAGTAGCGGATCACGCTAGCAGGTGGGAATTTTTAGTACTACAAAAATAATTGATCTCAGTGTACAGTTAGGAGTTGCATCGACATAGCCCCCCCCCCCCTTGTACGAATGTAAAAACAATACAGAATAGTTTGTGTTCATGCTGTAATTTTTCCATTTTCAACCCGAAAACTAGACGCGCTCATACAAGACATGTCCATCATTTCGAGTATCTCCGTTAATCACGCACAGTAAAATGCATGGTCGAATGCGATTGATCCGTAACTACCGCGTTCATCATCGGAAATCAATAAATCGCCGATTTTTTGTTATGCTATTCGAAACAAATAGAAGTTTTAGGAGAACCCTCAAGAACCCGCTACTGTCGCACTAACTGTAATATACATGTAAGCCTTACTTGACGAAGAATTAAGTATACGTACCAGGGCCTGATCTAGACTTTTAGTTTGGGCACCCTTACCTGGCGCAGAGTGTGATAAGTTATAGTGAAATAGGCCGCGATGTGGGACTGTCGAAGCCCATGGAAGCTGTGGGAGTATTGAATGGTCTAAATACAGCCTGATAACTTCATATTTGGCAATAGTAATTGCATTAATATAGGTTTCAGCCTGTTCAGAGGGAATTTGCTAACAAAAATAAATTATTTTTTTTTTCTTTTTTTTTTTTTTTTCTTTTTTTTTCTTTTTTTTTTTTTTCTCATTTGGGCGCCCAAACTCATGGCGCCCAAACCCGTTATAACGGGTTCAAAAACGGCCTGGATCAGGCCCTGCGTACATGTCAGTAATCTGATATATTTATTCCCCAGAATAAAGAGAAGGTGAAGTTGCCTAGTCATTATCTGAACTGGATGATATCAGCGCACCACAGTAACCTGACTGAGAGAGGAACCACGGAATGGGCGAATGTACAATACAGACCCAATAATATGTTTGGACAACGAAGGTAGACTAAGATCTCGTTGATTCTACAGTTTGAAGTCTCCCCCCCCCCCCGAGTCGTCTGTCATAACCCGTTATTTTTTTGAAGTTTTATTTTGAAGCAAAATCTGAAAATATTCATTATATAACAGAATGAATACTCACTGCAAAAAAAAGCATCTTGAATGTTCACTGTGTGAGTACAGATGTAGGAAACTGTCTTACTTGACCAGCCACATGAGAATTCACACTGGAGAGAAACCCTTCGCGTGTTCATCCTGTGAGTACAAGTGTAAGCACCCGCAAAGCCTGACCAGACACATGCGAATTCACACTGAGCAGAAACCCTTCGTGTGTTCAATCTGTGCGTTCAAGTGTAAGCAACCGCATAAACTGAACAGCCATATGAGAACCCACACTGGAGAGAAACCCTTCGCGTGTTCATTGTGTGAATACAAATGTACACAACAGCATCTCCTAACCAGCCACATGAGAACCCACACTGAAGAGAAACCATTCGGGTGTTCATCCTGTGAGTACAAGTGTAAGCATAACCTGACCAGCCACATGAGAACTAGCACTGGAGAGAACCCCTTCGCGTGTCCATTGTGTCAGTACAGATGTTTAAGGAAGAATGACCTTACCAGACACATGAGAACTCACACTGGAGAGAAACCCTTCGCGTGTTCATTGTGTGAGTACAAATGTATAGAACAGAATAGCCTGACCAGACACATGCGAATTCACACTGAACATAAACCCTTCATGTGTTCATTCTGTGAGTTCAAGTGTAAGCAACCGCATAACCTGACCAGCCACATGAGAACTCACACTGAAGAGAAACCCTTCGCGTGTTCATTGTGTGAGTACAAGTGTAAGCAACCGGGGAACCTGACCAGACACATGAGAATTCACACTGGAGATAAACCCTTCGCGTGTCCGTTGTGCCAGTACAGATGTTTAAGGCAGACTGACCTTACCAGACACATGAGAACTCACACTGGAGAGAAACCCTTCGCGTGTTCATTGTGTGAGTACAAATGTATAGAACAGAATAGCCTGACCAGACACATGAGAACTCACACTGGAGAGAAACCCTTCGCGTGTTCCTTGTGTGAGTACAAATGTATAGAACAGAATAGCCTGACCAGACACATGAGAACTCACATTGGAGAGAAACCCTTCTCATGTTTATTGTGTGAGTATAAATGTAGACAACAGCATTGCCTGATCGAACACATGAGAACTCACACTGGAGAGAAACCGTTCGCTTGTTTGTTATGTCAGTACAGATGTATACGACAGGATAACCTGACCAGCCACATGAGAATTCACACTGGAGAGAAACCCTTCGCGTGTTCATTGTGTGAGTATAAATGTAGGCAACAGCATTGCCTGACCGTACACATGAGGACTCACACTGGAGAGAAACCGTTCGCGTGTTCGTTATGTCAGTACAGATGTATACGACAGTCTGACCTGACCAGACACATGAGAATTCACCCTTGAGAGAACCCCTTCGCGTGTTCATATCGGTATATCTCGACCAGCAACATGAGAACTCATCACTGGAGAGAACCCCTTCGCTTGTGTATTGTGTGAGTATAAATGTAGGCAACAGCATGACCTGACCAGACACATGAGTATGAACACTGGCGAGAAACCGTTCAAGTGCTCATTATGACTAGCAGCGTCTGACATGACAGGAGAACTCCCACTGGAGAACTCACATTGGAGAGAAACCCTTCGCCTTTTGCATGTGTCAGTACAGATGTATACAAAAACATCACCTGGCCATACACATGAGAAATCACACCGGAGAGAATCATTTCATGTGTTTATTGTGCAATAACAGATGTGCACACAAGCAGAGTCTGACAACACACAAGATAACTCACACTGGAGGGAAACCCTTCAGGTGCACATTGTACAGATGTACCCAAGAAAACTGTGTTCATTCTGCGAGAATAAACGTACACGACAGCAGAAACTGATCACACACATGAGAGCTCACACTGAAGAGAAACCTTTCGCTATGTGACTACAAGTGTGCACAGCAGCAGAATTTCAGAGAACACTCGAGAACTCACACCGGAGAAAAGCCTTTCACGTGTTTATTGTGTGATTACATGTGTGCACGTCAAACAAATCTGACTACGCACACGAGAACTCACACTGGAGATAAACACTTTAGCGTCCAGCGTGTGTGTACAAATATGTGCTACTGCCCTAAATTACATGACACCTGGGAAGTCACAAGGGACAGAAAATTATTTATTGTGCTTGTAAAACTGTACTGACCAGAGAGTATGACAGTACACCTGGTAACTCGCGGGGGAGAGACTTTCAAGTGTCCTCTTTGTGCGTTATATTGTACATAAGTATACACTGACATGATATATCTCAACTTAGACTGGAGAGAAAACGTTTCAGTTTTCATTGTGTGAATATAGCTGACCACAACAGAGAAAACTAACTATGCACATGAAAACTCACACTGGTGATAAAATAGTACTGGTAACATATACCAGCAAATACCATTGACATGTACCAGTACATTCCGGTAACATGTACCAGTAGATAACGATAACATATACCAGTAAATACCATTGACATGTACCAGTACTAGCCGGTAACATGTACCACGAGATAACGGTAACATATACCAGTAAATACCATTGACATGTACCAGTACATGCCGGTAACGTATACCTGTAAATACCATTGACATGTACCAGTACATGCCGGTAACATGTACCACTAGATAACGGTAACATATATCAGTAAATACCATTGACATGTACTAGTACATGCCGGTAACATGTACCACTAGATAACGGTAACATATATCAGTAAATACCATTGACATGTACCAGTACATGCCGGTAACATGTACCACGAGATAACGGTAACATATACCAGTAAATACCATTGACATGTACCAGTACATGCCGGTAACGTATACCTGTAAATACCATTGACATGTACCAGTACATGCCGGTAACATGTACCACAAGATAACGGTAACATATACCAGTAAATACCATTGACATGTACCAGTACATGCCGGTAACATGTACCAGTAGATAACGTTAACATGTACCAGGACATACTTTCAACATATACCAGTAAATATAGCATTGGACACAACGGTTCTCTTCAGGACACCGAAGTTATGCTTGGTCAATACATGGATGGGTGACCGAGTGCTGTGTTGTCCGGGTTGATCAGTGTCCAGGGTAATAGGAACTGTGAGCATTCTCGTGTTCTGGCACATGTAGGCAACCTTGTTGACTGAAACAAGGTTGAAAATGACGTTAAACCCTACTACTCACTCACTTCTAATAAAATATACCAGTAAATAAAGTTAACAAGTACCAGTACATACTGGTAACCTGTATCATTAGATACGGTTAACCTCTATCAGTACATACCGTTAACATATAGCAGTACATACCGGTAACTTGTACCCGTACATAACGGTAACATATACTAGTACACACCGGTAACATATACCAGTACACGCCGTTAACATATAGCAATACATACTGGTAACATATACCTGTATAATTTGGTAATATATGCAAGTACATACCGGTAACATACACTGGTACACACTGGTAACATATATCGGTACATACCATAAACATATAACAGTACATACTGGAAACATATACCATATCTAAATGTTTATTTGTATGTTTTTAGAGGTTTTATTTGCACTTTTGCACCTGGCACTTTTGCACAATAGTCGGTGACAATAGCTCCTTGCGAGCTAGCGTTTATTTTTACTTGTATCAAACCGACTTTAAATAAAATATCTTATCTTATCTTATCTTATATACCAATCCCGGGCTTTCAAAATAGGCGCAGTGATGAACAAGCTTAACTGACATACTGGTTACATATACCACTCCATAGAGGTAACATATACCATTACATGTACATACTGGTGGCATATACCAGTAGATACTGGTATCATATACTAGTGCATAGCAGAGACATATACCAGTATGTATTGCATATAAGGAAAAATGAGACGGACACCTGAGGCACAGACTGTAATGCATTGTACATAAGGAACAATTGCGGAAACGGACATCTGAAGTACAGGCACTAATATTTTGTACAAAGGGAACAATTGTAGAGACGGACACCTGAGGTACATGTACAGACCCTAATACATTGCAATATATACGGAACAATTGTGGAGACGCACACCTGAGGCACAGACACTAATACATTGCATATATGACACAATTTTGGAGACGGACACCTGGGGTACAGACCCTAATATATTGCATATAGGGAACAATTGTGGAGACGGACACCTGAGGCACAGACACTAATACATTGCATACAGAGGAAATTTCTATTTTGTATGAATAAAGTAACCGTTGGTGTAGAGTATAAATGTTTATTGTTTAGCAAACCATCACAATTGTATTTGGATAGGACTTATTTGAATGGCAGCCTGGAATCGGCATAGAACCAACATGGGAAGAAATAGCATAATTTTCAGATTAATCCACATTTACCATGTTTGCCCTCATTTTGTAATTGATGAATGATGAAATAGGGAAATTTGCTTGTTATCGAAATTTTAGATTTGATTTCTATAACAAAATTTAAATGTTGTGGTTATTTTTCTCAATTTCCCACGTCATGTATGTGTTAAACGGAGAGAGTGAGTTCACATGTCGATGAACATCCATAACGTCACGTGATATGGTGAACCCTGATTTTCAATTCATTTTTCTAATGCGTATATAACAGTACTTACTCATGTAAAAAGTTTCATATAAATTCGGTGTTGAGAAAAGGAGATGTCCGTAGTATATAAATCTTCAATTCTGTCGCATTGTGTTGGTTGTTGGTGTGGTTACATATAAAGGTTATCGACGTCATCGCTGCAAGTGGTGTCATCGTTCTCAAAATCCGGGT
This sequence comes from Hanleya hanleyi, assembly GCA_036873755.1. Classification (NCBI taxonomy): domain Eukaryota; kingdom Metazoa; phylum Mollusca; class Polyplacophora; order Lepidopleurida; family Hanleyidae; genus Hanleya; species Hanleya hanleyi. The sequence continues at coordinate 24,778 of JAVTVY010003380.1, read as the reverse complement.
CGCCAGGCACATCCGTGTCCCTCTCGCGCGCTTCTGAGATGTGCACTGTGTGATCTCGTGTGCATGAGAAACTCGGACTTCCGCAACAAATCCGGGAATAATCTTATCTTCGTGGGGCTAAGTGTAGGGTATCGTGTACAGGTTGTAGAGTAGGACTGAAGAGGTTTCGGGACCGTTGCCTGAGCTGTCTGCGCATACTCTGTCAGGCATTTTTTTTATGGAGCAATGCGACTCGGCATGTTGTCGATTGGGCTGATGCTGTAGAGTACAACTGGGGGATTTCGGACAGTTTGGTATGCTCACGCGGCATGGAGGCCCGTGGTGCGAGTTTCCGAATATATGTTGTTCATACTGGGTCCAAATGTGTCGTGCTTGCTATCATATTAAAGCATTCGTTGAGTAGATTCGGACTGGTGTGGACACGTTTATCTGTGACGTCGCTCTGGGCATGCGCCGTCGAGGAGTACTAAAGAGCGGGCATTTGGGACCTGATTCGGTGTGGGATTTGTGTCTCCTGTTTGGGTGGGGATCGAGAGGATATGGATGTGTATGGGCCATAATATATGCCCCATGTATTGGAGAGGAGTAGACTTTAAGGAAATAATAAAAACGGACCTGAGGCTTTGGGCAGGAACAACGTGCCGCATTTGAGTTACTGTTGGGCAATACGGCTGGTGGCTGTAAGTAGTCGAGAAAAAGCATTTACGAATGCACATGGGAGTTTTTTGGGAATATACGGGCCATGCTTCCAGTGTGAAGCCGTTGCGAGCGGTTGACTGATACATATCACTCACATATCCATATCGCATGCGATACATATCGCACGTTGATAGCAAAATACGAGCGTAGCGTGCAAGATCTATGGCGTTACGTTTTGTCTAATTCCACTTATCCCGGGATTGGGGCCGTATGATTCCATGTACTTCAAGATCCTCATTGTGCTCATATGAACCGTCGCAATCAGAGCGTGACAGCGATACATCATTCTCTAGATGACGACATTGCAACGAATATCATATGGATTAAGAATACTGATCAGCGACGCGGACTTGATATTTTTGAAACATCATGTCTTGCCGGCATCATTGAAAAATGTTGACCGCTTCTTTCCTGAAGGAAACTAGCCTATGCTTATGTTTACTATGATTGTCTTTTTTGAATTTGGTGCTAATGCTGTTATATGGAATATGGAATTAGGTCTTTGGATTCTGAACGCGAATATTCTTTAATGGATGACGACGAAATTATGAATGACGGACCAGACGCTTCTAATGATCAAGTCATAGATTTAGATAGCAATGAATGAGTTATGTTCCGATGACTGATGCGTTGCCAAAGCCGTCCTAAGGCAGTCATGACCAAATGCTGAGGAGTAACATCTTCTACAATCACACACACTTCTATGCTTAGTCCTCTGTGCATTAACGCCATGACACAATCAAACAAGAGAAAGAACGAAATATTTGTTTGTTTTTATGAGGTTAGGCGGAAATTTCATCATGCTCACTCGGCTGGAAAGCCTGCTGTGGGAGCTTTTTGATATATGTGGGCTATATAGGGTCCAAATATGTCGTGTCTGATATTATATTGCAGAACTCATTGGGGAGGTGACGTTTGAAGTGGATATATTTTCGGATATATTTCGTCTAGATGTGTCATACTTAGAATCCTAATGAAGATCTTACACTCTACAGTGTAGCAGTGGTCGTGAGGCTGATCTCTAATGTGAGTAGGGCATAGGGTGTAACCGCCAGCTAACCGCCTATCCCTTTAACATGGAATATTTTTTTCCCTTATGTGACCTTTGAACCCTATGCCCCTGGGTGACATCAGGGTGACCAGGCGAACGGAATTTCCGAGGTTTAACATTAGAATATTAGTGTTTTCGTGATTGAAGTAGGTAAGTGACGTCATCAAAATTGACAATAGCCGATATCTCGTGAATGACGGGGGCTAGAGATATGCGACTTCGAATAACGAATGCTTAACAACGAAGGCGTGAATTTGAATATATCAGTGACATGGTCATGGATTCATTGGGGTTGCAGTAAGGTTACATATTAATAATGTCTGATTGACGAGAAGCTACAGATGAAATAGGTGGTAGAGAGGGATTATATTGAACAACATTGGGTTGGTTAGTTGGGTGGTGGGCTGAAGCCGGAGAATGTTCTGTGTAGTTTATGCAAGGCTTTAATTGCCTCCCTTTTTGCAGATCGGTTTTGGCCTTTGAAAAATTTCCATTTACATTTAGGGTACACGTTAAGTGTGTGTAGTTTTCTGTAAGAGATATTTCTGTAGAGTAAAATGTATTGATTTTCCCCTTTTTTTGGATTACCATACAGTTTGATTTACTGGGGTTGACCGTCAAATGCCATTTATTACAATAAACATGTAACATGTTTAGGGAGTTTTAGGAGGGATTCTGAGATTATCATCGGATCATACAAGATGTGACAATTCATTTTATAATGTTATTGGTATGTATATATCTGGTGGAATGCCATATCATCCACAAAGACATTACACAGGTTATCCCCTTGGTTTTCGCCATTTTCTGTAGTGAAGGAACCCGTGGGGGGTCATTGTTTATCTACAAGGTTGTGTTACTTTAATTGTACATGAGTTTCCACCAATTTTTAAGGAGGAGGCCTTCTCTCTCTATCGAGTCGAGGGCCTTTTAGAAATCAATAAATCATGTGTAAATTTTCTTTTGTCAATTTGTAAAAATATTTGTTTATCATGGATCTAAGAATGAAATGGTTGCCTGCCGTATATCTACTTTCCCTAAACCCAGATTGGTTATCTGAGATGAGATTATTGTCAACGATTTATTTGTTCAGCATACTAGAAAACAATTTGCCTAGGCAACTAGATATTGTAGTGGCTCTATAGTTCTGTGTTTCTAATTTATCCACCTTCTTAAGTAATCGTTTGATATATTCTTCAGTTCGAGAATCCGAGATTAGCCCACTTTTGTATACATTGTCGAATAGTTTTGCGAGGGGGTTATAGTACGATGTCTTGTACATATTTTAACATTTTATTGGATATGCAGTCAAGACCACAGGCTTTCCCTTTTCAAAGGTTTTTCAGTGCATGTGTGGTTTCTTTAGTTTTAATATAGCAGTCCAGGATGAGATTGGATGGTTGATTGTTTTCTCTATTTTCCATTTCATTAATTAGATCCCGTGTGCTGTGAGTTTATTTCTTGGAAATGACTGAAAAGTTGTTCGTGAAATTCTGGTGGCAGATGTTTTTAGCCCACCATCATCAGATGGTGGGCTGTTCAAATCACTTTTTGCCCGTCGTCCGTCGTCCGTCCGTCCGTCCGTCAGTCCGTCGTCCGTCCGTAAACAATTCTTGTTATCGCGATTTCTCAGGAAGTACTGCATGGATCTTTCTCAAATTTGGTACACAGGTTCCCCTTGGGGTCTAGTTGTGCAAGAAACCTTTTTTGGTCCGATTCGAAAATCCAATATGGCCACCAGGCAGCCATCTTGGATTTCCCCATGAAACCTTGTTATCACGATTTCTCCGGAACTACTGCATGGATCTTTCTCAAATTTGGTACACAGGTTCCCATTGGGGACTAGTTGTGCAAGATACCTTATTCGGTCCGATTCGAAAAACCAATATGGCCACCAGGCAGCCATCTTGGATTTCCCCATGAAACCTTGTTATCACGATTTCTCAGGAACTACTGAATGGATTTTTCTCAAATTTGGTACACAGGTTCCCCTTGGGGTCTAGTTGTGCAAGAACCCTTTTTTGGTCCGATTCGAAAATCCAATATGGCCACCAGGCAGCCATCTTGGATTTCCCTATGAAACCTTGTTATTGCAATTTCTCAGGAACTACTGCATGGATCTTTCTCAAATTTGGTACACAGATTCCCCTTGGGGTCTAGTTGTGCAAGATACCTTTTCTGGTCCGATTCGAAAATCCAATATGGCCACCAGGCAGCCATTTTGGATTTCCCCATGAAACCTTGTTATCGCGATTTCTCAGGAACTACTGGATGGATCTTTCTCAAATTTGGTACACAGGTTCCCCTTGGGGTCTAGTTGTGCAAGATACCCTTTTCGGTCCGATTCGAAAAACCAATATGGCCACCAGGCAGCCATCTTGGATTTCCCCATGAAACCTTGTTATCATGATTTCTCAGGAACTACTGCATGAATCTTTCTCAAATTTGGTACACAGGTTCCCCTTGGGGTCTAGTTGTGCAAGATACCTTTCCTGGTCCGATTCGAAAATCCAATATGGCCACCAGGCAGCCATTTTGGATTTCCCCATGAAACCTTGTTATCGCGATTTCTCAGGAACTACTGGATGGATCTTTCTCAAATTTGGTACACAGGTTCCCCTTGGGGTCTAGTTGTGCAAGATACCTTTTTCGATCCGATCCGAAAAACCAATATGGCCACCAGGCAGCCATCTTGGATTTCCCTATGAAACCTTGTTATCATGATTTCTCAGGAACTACTGCATGAATCTTTCTCAAATTTGGTACACAGGTTCCCCTTGGGGTCTAGTTGTGCAAGAACCCTTTTTGGTCCGATTCGAAAATCCAATATGGCCACCAGGCAACCATCTTGGATTTCCCCATGAAACCTTGTTATCGCGATTTCTCAGGAACTGCTGCATGGATCTTTCTCAAATTTGGTACACAGGTTCCCCTTCGGGTCTAGTTGTGCAAGATACCTTTTTCGGTCCGATTCGAAAAACCAATATGGCCACCAGGCAGCCATCTTGGATTTCTCCATGAAACCTTGTTATCACGATTTCTCAGGAACTACTGCATGGATCTTTCTCAAATTTGGTACACAGGTTCCCCTTTGGGTCTGGTTGTGCAAGATAAATTTTCTTGTCCGATTCGAAAATCCAATATGGCCACCAGGCAGCCATCTTGGATTTCCCCATGAAACTTCGTTATCGTCATTTCTCAGGAAGTACTGTATGGATCTTTCTTAAATTTGGTACACAGGTTCCCCTTGGGATCTAGTTGTGTAAGATACCTTTCCTGGTCCGATTCGAAAATCCAATATGGCCACCAGGCAGCCATCTTGGATTTCCCCATGACACTTTATCGTCATTTCTCAGGAAGTACTCTATGGATTTTTCTCAAATTTGGTACACAGGTTCCCCTTAGGGTCTAGTTGTGCAAGATACCTTTTTCGCTCCGATTCGAAAAACCAATATGGCCACCAGACAGCCATCTTGGATTTCCCCATGAAACCTTATCACGGTTTCTCAGGAACTACTGCATGGATCTTTCTCAAATTTGGTACACAGGTTCCCCTTGGGGTCTGGTTGTGCAAGGTGCCTTTTCTGGTCCGATTCGAAAATCCAATATGGCCACCAGGCAGCCATCTTGGATTTCCCCATGAAACTTTATCGTCATTTCTCAGGAAGCACTGTATGGATCTTTCTCAAATTTGGTACACAGGTTCCCCTTAGGGTCTACTTGTGCAAGATACATTTTTCGGTTCGAATCGAAAATCCAATATGGCCACAAGGCAGCCATCTTGGATTTCTCCACGAAACCTTGTTATCGCGATTTCTCAGGAACTACTGTATGGATCTTTCTAAAATTTGGTACACAGGTTCCCCTTGGGGTCTAGTTGTGCAAGATACCCATTACTGCACAGACCGGATCCCTTCAGTATTAAATATTGTACCATCTTACTATTTTCGAGCATGGTATCTTAAGAGATATCTCAAAATAGCCCAATAAACAGAACAGAATTAGCATTTGTTCCTGATTATAAAATCTTAAGTATGTTTCATAGCTCATGCCAAAGTGTCAAAGAGATTGGTCTTCGCTTCCAGTACCCAATGATGACACGTGCAAAAAAATAAATAAAAAAAATACTACAAAACAAAGGCGAAGGATCCTCCGTACATGTACATTCACTTTCAGACTAACTTTGCTCATTTCTCTTGTATTATAACAACCGACATAAGTACAGTTTCTAGAAATCTTGAAACTCCTGAAACTTAGATTATATCTTGGTGTTTTTCAGTGGCCTTTTTCAATCTTTTTCGCTCAGATTCGAAATTCTGTAAACAAAATTACAAATCAATCGTTTGTTCTTAGTAACAATGGACAAAAAGTTCCTCTAGTCATTAGCTTACAATTATCGGACAATGGTGGGCGCCAAGATCCTTCAGGATCTCTCGTTGTTATTAATTTTTGCTGCTGCAGACACTAGTTTATTGTTGAATGGTTCTACTATGTATCAATACTTTCTGTGGCTGCAGTTATGTCACACGACATGATGCGTTGTATATAATTCTGGGATTCAACAGACAGTAATTCCTCACTTTAAAACATACTATTTCCTTCTGCAATCTTGCATGAAACCGATGTAGGGTGCAAGTTAACATTGTTTATGTGGTTCATAATATTACTTTTACTGCATTTGAATAAAGTTGATATTGGACGATGTTGAGTAATTTCTTTAACATTTAAGATAACCACCTTATGGATCGTATGTATTTTGATGGAGAAGGACATAATCAACCACTACATCCTTAATTTGTGAATATCCAAGATGATTTTATGGACGTACCATTTAGTTCACGTATTTCTGTCGTATACATAATTCATCTATTGCCTCCCCATGGTGTTTATCACATTACAGTTATCATGAGAATTCTTTTGACGGTTGATAAAATCTAAAATATAATCGTTTGGCAACGGTATAAACTTATCACTATACTGGACTATATACTCACTCCAATAATATATTGTTTATGACAGTTCTTGCATTTGTATCGCCGATAGGAATGACCGCTCGTTTGGAACTAAATCTTTCAATTTCATTTTCCAACATACTATACTGGTCGTTGTCGTATTGCGAATCAATAGGGGTATGTAGAAGGTTCACATATAAAGGCCAACTTGCCAGCCAAATATATGCCCGGGAGTTTAATCCGTAAGATAGAAGTGTTGTATGTAGGCATTTCTATAAAGTTTGAGTAATATTTACATTTATAGAGAACAAGCAACCCACCTGATCCCCTATCACACAGTTGCTCTGAGTCTTTCATACTGTGTTAGGTTCATCATGACATTGTGATTCTCAGTATAATTTTTAGAACCAGGATATTCCTGAAGACATATTACGTCATGTGATCCTGAAAGTTGTTGGACATTCTGGGTCTCAAGTTCATTTTTTAGGCCATCAATATTCCATGAAATGAATGACAACATGTATTTTGTAATTGTCAAGTGACAACATAACGCAATATAGATTACTGTTGAAAAACCCCAGACTGATGAATACTTAAAGTAGATAAAAAGTTTAAGTATGTAGATACTCATATCATCAGAACCTCATCAATGCTTATCATCAGTAGTAGTGATGAGTTCCTGGTAACATGTACATGTATATTGCTAAGAATATTAAACATATGTTTAACAATAGCATTGTTTGTCAAATCCAGACGTATCAGTTTGATAGTATGCATCAGAAGTATTGTTTTCAGAACACTTAGAAATGTCAGAATGCATAAAATATATGTAGTTCATATTACATGTATATATTGGATGACCATACAGTGTACTAGAACATACAGTGTACTAGCTCAAACCTGATATACCTGGATTGAACAGATGTTAATAATTCTTTTAGCTATTAAACCTGTGCAATATGAACATTTTTTAGGCATTAGGTTTCTCTCTGTTAAATATTAACGTGGTCCTGTAACCCCAGGTAGGCTCGCAATGTATTCAAATGGGTAATATCATACATATATCCAAGTCCAAGATGGTAACAATTCATACAGGAAGCTATTGTCTGAGTCTTTGTGCAGCTGAGAAGGCTCAAGTCTAGACATATTGTTTTCCCCAAACTGGGTTATTGTATGCATTGTCTCGTGATCCTTACATGGAGTATAAACATTCAGGATTGTCAAAAACTTGAGCAATACAATTCATTGAATTTATTTGATGTGAGATTGATGGATATGTTAACGCTACACAATTTGATAATGAGAGATAATAAAATCAGTATTTGCTCAGAATTTGAGTATTTTATGCCAGCTTGTTTGGCCAGTATGGACCTGAGGGTTAATTGAATGTCACAAGTGTTTGTTTAAAATCATTGACTTTGGTTGATCATTCTCTCAATAGCTATTACAGAAGCAGAACATTGGTATGTAACGTAAACTGAGGTGTATTCGAGTAGTAGGAAAAGTGCAAATCGCCTCTTAATTGTGGCGCGCTCACTTCCGGTTAGGTAGCGCGCTCCCCTCAGCCAATCAGAAGCGAGTATTTTGACCCGGTGCATTATGGGACATATCCAAGATGGCGGCGTCTACCTTCTGGTTCAAGATGGCAGCACGTTCGGTGTTGAAAACTGGCCATTTTGTCGGGATGTGGTCATGTAGTGTCGAAAACTAGATGTGACGTAGAACTGACGTCATTCTGCGCATGCGCAGTAGACCGAGACTATGCAAATAGACGTTTTCTTTCTCCACTGCGCATGCGCAGCATGACGTCAGTTTTACGTCCCAGCCATACCGTCGAATGCTCCCTCACCTATGCTTCACAATGATACCTCACTCGACCCAATTGGCCCACTAGTGGCCCCTCTCGCCCACAAAACGTCTATATGCATAGTCTCGGTCTACTGCGCATGCGCATAATGACGTCATTTCTACGTCACACCCAGTCCGCTGGATGCTCCCTCACGTATGCTTTACAATGATACCTCACTCGACTCAATCGGACCTCTAGAGCCACCTCTAGGCCCCAAAATGCTAACGGGGCCCATACAGGATCCAGTTTTCGACACTACATGACCACATCCCGACAAAATGGCCAGTTTTCGACACCGGACGTGCCGCCATCTTGAACCAGAAGGCAGAGCGCGCCACAAATAAGAGGCAATTTGCACTTTTCCTACTACTTATTCGGACAGTGGGGCGAATTCGGACAAAAGACCAAGAAAAGTACAAAAGTTCTTTTTTTTTTTACATTCATTATTTACTAAACCTTGATTTTTCTTCTGTTGTTTATTTTCTCACAGTCAGGTTATCAAACGACATCGAAATGATCATCTTAGCCACCAGAGCATTTTCTATGGAAGTTTGAAAACTTTGTACTCCTTTTTCCTTCTCTTTTCAGTTTTTGCAAAACTTCTACTGGTCACGAAAGTTCAAAGCCCTTTCCATATGTTGATGCATATTTTACGAAACACATAACTGAACCCAAGAATAAAATCAAACAAGCAAACTTTTTCGAGAAATGTTCAGTTTATACCTTTGACTGAAATTCTTCAGGACAAAGAGATGAATTATAACACGCTAAAAATAATCGATAAAGATATTTCCGTGGTGTCCGTTCCCATTTATTATTTCAAGTTATGCTCGAAAAAAAACCCCCACAAATTGTAGGTAATCGTGAAGTCACATACCTAATTAAAGCCGATTATAACTTTCCATGATATCAAGAGTTATCTGCCTTTGGTCCATTTTTCGAATTTTCTCCAATGTCATGAAATCCCCTGAAAATGAGTCGAAAATGACTCTAGCGGTTTCATTTAACGTCAGGGTGTGCGAATATGCCTCACAGAAGGCATGTTTTCGGCCGACGTCGCATAATTAGTGCTTGTCCGAATTCACCCCAACAAATGAGATGAATTCGGACGGTTTTAGGCTTAATTAGCTTAATTAATACTTGCCTGATATGGACTAAATTTTCAGAGCTATAAGTGAAACGTCATTAAATAGCTGTGCCAGATATGATCACATTCTGTAAAAGAATGAAATCTGTGGATGAGAAAAAACCTTCAAATCCGTCCAAATACATCCCAGTTTACGGTAACTCATAAATAACTTGACGTCAATCATGTCCATGGTTAAGAATCAGGGCAGTAGATTACTAATTTCGTAATACGATAACATCCTGTTTAGCAGGGATACTTAAGATTAAATATAAGCGTATTTCATTGGAATATCTCCTATCTTTATGGAATCGGAGTTACCTTGTTAGAAACGACAAAGTTATGGCAATCGTTCATAAAAGTTAATTAAATTAATCAATTAATTTATCTCAATTACTGGCAAAAATATTCATTTTTTTTTTGCATAGTATATATCCTAAGATTAATTCACCTATTAACTAGTACCATATATTCAGGGTTAATCATATCACACACATTCACAAGGTGTCGGTGATACACAATCACTAACTGATATTCAAATGTCGAGAACATGGTGGGTATGAAGTCCCGACTGATATGACATGCTAATACACCTGATTATCATAGACCTAGTACATTCTATGCCGATTATAAATGTCATCATGAGCACTTAAATAGTTCGACTGTCCAGACTGATATGAATGCTGGTGATATCATACTCCATTATCGCAGCGATACTAAAATATCGGGATCATTATTAAAATGGTTGATCTGCCTAGAATGATAGAAAAGCTGGAGATATATACATGTATATAAAAGAACTATCGATATACATGATTATCATAGTGATACTAACATGTCATGAGTACTGTTAAAATGGCTGGATTGCCCAGACTGATACAAAGTTGGTGATAACAAGTACGTGCACCGTGTAAGCGTCCTGTCTGTGTCTCTATGCTGTCCTCAGTGATTTATTGGGCTGGGTGGTGCTTAGTTGATTCCTCGCGATATCTGAAATATTGTTGAAAGCGACGTAAAATTCTATTTACTCGCTCACCCCAATGTATAAATACTTATCAGTGATACTAAAATGTCATGAGCACAATAATAATATATTGTCTGGTATTATATTGTCTGGGCTGATAGAGAGGCTGGTGGTACATGTTTCGTAATTAACAAAGTGCAATATTTACATGTACTCTAATATCTGTGGGCATAATTATGATCGCTGAGTTAACTAGACTGATACAGAAGGTGATGGTACATGTATGCATAATTAACAGTGTAACATTTACATATACTACTAGAATGTCAGGAGTACAATTATGATGGTTGAGCTAACTAGACTGATACAGAAGGTGGTGGTACATGTATGCATAATTAACAGTGTAACATTTACATGTACTAGAATGTCAGGAGTACAATTATGATGGTTGAGTTAACTAGACTGATACAGAAGGTGGTGATACATGTATGCATAATTAACAGTGTAACATTTACATGTACTAGAATGTCAGGAGTACAATTATGATGATTGAGCTAACTAGAGTGATACAGAAGGTGGTGATACATGTATGCATAATTAACAGTGTAACATTTACATGTACTAGAATGTCAGGAGTACAATTATGATGATTGAGCTAACTAGAGTGATGCAGAAGGTGGTGATACATGTATGCATAATTAACAGTGTAACATTTACATGTACTAGAATGTCAGGAGTACAATTATGATGGTTGAGCTAACTAGATTGATACAGAAGGTGGTGATACATGTATGCATAATTAACAGTGTAACATTTACATGTACTAGAATGTCAGGAGTACAATTATGATGGTTGAGTTAACTAGACTGATACAGAAGGTGGTGATACATGTATGCATAATTAACAGTGTAACATTCACATGTACTAGAATGTCAGGAGTACAATTATGATGGTTGAGCTAACTAGACTGATACAGAAGGTGGTGATACATGTATGCATAATTAACAGTGTAACATTCACATGTACTAGAATGTCAGGAGTACAATTATCATGGTTGATCTAACTAGCCTGAAAAAAAATCATGACTAATACATAAACAAGATGATCACGTACTCAATCGCAGTGTGACACGATCTTGTATGTAGTCCGCGTTCGTTTCCAGAAATAGGTTCATATGTTGTGTAGCATGAAGTGTTTGCCGCGCGCAAATATGCAACCGGAAATTTAGACATTTTTCTTGTTTTCCAATAAGCAATCGTCATCTTGTTGTTAAGACCCAAAAGGTACGTATATCGGATCCACGACCATGGTTGATTATTTTGCGAGTAGTAAATAATAGGAGCCATAGTAACCTGTATGTGGAATGAGTCATGAATGAAGTTTTCCTCAAATCCTCACAATACTCCTTTTCGCGATTACAAATTTACAACTACAACACCATGTTAAGCGCACTGCATTCTGGGATCGAGAAGGTGATACTTTCACTTCCTGTGCCGCTAGAATAACACAAGAAGGCCAGTGTACGGACTAATGTGCGGGTGATTTTATTAACCCTACTGGGTAAATTGTTATGAAACCCGAGAAATCAACGTAAAATAAACTAGGAAGCATGTCAATTTTTCAGTCTTGCATATTTTGAGAGATAAATGATCTCTTTATAGCGTAGAAAAAAGGCTTATTGCAACCGTTTTCCAACTATTCAATATTGGGAGTAGTAAAGAATCAATCGGGGAGGTTTCCCAGGGGCCGCGGAGCCGGGGGGGCTGGGGGGGGGGGGGTCAGCCCCCTCACTTTTCGGAGCTGTAATGTTATAAGCCCTATCTAGGGGCGACTTCAGCCCCCCCCACTTTATGGTCGAGATGGGGGTCAGCCCCCACTTTTGAATATGCTCCGCGGCGCCTGTTTCCTGACCCATTCCACAAGGGTTACTATGGCTGTATATGGCTCCTATTCTTTACTACTCCCCGATAGGTATTTTTCACTGGTGCTACAAGACAAAATCCCATGGTGCTACTGCTATATTTCCAAAATGCTGTTTGTTCTCGAGAAAGTAGACGTCGGGCGGTGTTCGATAGATCAATACAGGTTGTCCGACTCATTGGTGTAGAGTAGGGCAAAAACAAAAGTAGAATAAAAAAAAATGACCCCCCCCCCCAACCCAAACATATCGTGATAAGGTAGGTAGAAATAATATGTTATACATTATAAACAAGAGAAACATGGTTGTGTTAGTTACAACCCTTGTGTGGGGGGCACAGCTGATGCAACCAATTTAGATGCATGTTCTAGGCAGGGTAGCTCTTTTCCATGTAGTCGCATAATGCTCCCAGTGTTAGAGAATTGTGCAGTGCATTCAAATCCTAGAATTGTGTCAATGTTAAATGTAACCCACCAACAAAGACGAAACTTTACAATTAGGCTGTGCCACGTTCGGTCAGTCCAAATTATACACAATAAATTCATGCAAAATACAGAAAAAGAAACATCACCATGCACATTAGTAAGGGCAATTCATTTTTATCCGATTAATTTACATTGGATTTTTAATGGGAAAAAACTTATTTTAACATCCATTGCTCACTCCTGGACGTAATGAGTTTACTTTCTAAACCAAACTCCTAAGGTAATCTTTGTCATGTCTGCATTATGCGGATTCCGCGAAAAACTAGTTCACTTTCCGTCAAATTTTCTGTCTCACCCAAAAATGACGTTTGTAACATCAAAAATGTAAAAAAAAACTAACTCTGTGGCTTGTACTGTGTTTGCTAAACATACCAATGTTGTGTAATCTGAATATAAACAGTTTTACATTGCACATTGTTTATCTGCAGTATAATAGAGAGACAGAAATGTAAATGCTACTAATGTCATTTGTACTAATGTCATATTTCTGTCCAACTTTTTTTTACAATATCCACCATGAAACAAATGTCGATTAAATTATTTAATTAAAGATTTACAGTGGTACTAGCTTGACCTTATTGAGATATATGCACCATTGCTAGTGTATTAAATACCAATACGTCGATACTGTGGCTGTTTGAAAACGTTACTTCTAATGTCATTTCCGTCCTGACTCCCTTGACGGAAATAACATTAGAATTTTTTTGAAAAGGCTCAATATTACAGCATGGGTGATGTCATACACTTAAAAATGACATTAGTAACACAAATATTACTAATGTCATTCGTTTTGTTCCGCTAAACTAAAATCTGTACAAAAAAATCATACGGGCACCTGTTTATTTTCATCTTATGCAATTCATTGATACATTTTAGATAATAAGGTACAGGGAACAATGTTTGTTTATGATGTTTTCCAAGTTATTGGTGTTACTAATTTCATATTCCGTCAAAGATTGATAGAAATGGGGGTTAGTGGATTAGTTTTTCGTGGGATCCGCCATTAGAATATCTTATTATGTTCAGTCCAGTCAAATTTTTGTGGCATTTTCTTCCAAAAATATTTTGTTACCAAATGGGAACCATAACTGATGACATCTCCAGTTTATTTTATAAATTCTGTCAGTCATCTGACTACGAAGCAGAATGTGTTCATGTTTCTGTAAGATTAGGGGAGATTAGGTTACAGTGGGATATGGGGCAGAGTCATCTTCGCATAATCCAAGTCGAACATTACGCGTGTTGTCTTGGTGAAAATAACACATTTTCTAATCAGAATACGGGTTTGGTGATGTCATAGCTCTGTAAATATTCTGTGGTCCACATTAGGAAAAATGCTATATGGCGTCTTTAAAATTCAAATTTGATTGGCTATTCGAAGGAAATGAACATCAATACAACCACCACGTGCCATATTTGGAGATCACACAGACATACTTAAAAGAAAATCTTCGCTGCTCAGTTTTGGCGAGCTCATATGTTGAGTGGCTATATAACATCACATGCGTTCCCTGGTTTGAACAATTTACCCTATTCATTAGGTCAAGGTAGATGACGTTAGTGTAGGATTCAACTTACTTGAAATGCGGACAACTTATCTAACTCGGCGATGTTCGATACAAGAATCCCAGTAGGCTACATTATTAGCCGAAAAGTGCCAACCGCTATGCAACACTGTTGATTATAAGTAAAATCTATCAGTGGTAAAAACAAATTAGGGGAAAAAATAGCTTTGACCAGTTCGATTAAATTTTGCTGGTGCACACTGGGACAGTAGCAATACCAATGTGCTATTCAGTTTTATAGAAATGTTGTTGGGCTGCTTTTTTCTCCAGATTGTAGTAACTCGTATTCTCATCTAGTTTGATGAGGTAATAATTTCAAAGTCACTTGCTTCCATTGAAATGTGGATCACAGAATCAATTTTGTCCTCTATTTCATGTAACGCAGGGTCCAATATAGCAACTGTCTTATCCATCGTTGTTGAATCATCTGAACAAAACTCCTATGAAACATAACAGTATATACATGTACTTGATTTAAAATCCATTTGGGGTATTGCCCCACTGCACCCCATGGGTGTTCCAATGCGTCCTAACTCCTCTACCTGGTGCACACCGGGGCTCTTTGTTCTTAAAATGTAATCATAGAGAAAAGCTTGAAAGATATTTCACATTCTTTTGTATGAATCTGTCATACCAAACATTAGTTAAAACTAGAGCACAGGCAAAAAATGAAAAATGTTCAAGCGCACCCGAAACACATGTAATGCAGGTAATTATAGTCGTGTTACTCTGTTAGTTACACCGATATGAAAGATGTCAGAATATAAACACTGACAAAGTAGTGAGTCAACAATAATCACAGATATGGGGACCGCTTTCTTAATTCCTGGATGATCCAAAAATAGTCAACTTGACTTAACTGATTGAAAGTCCTTCTTAGCCTGATCAAATGATACCGTGAAAGACAGCGCTGGAAATCGCGATATCTTGGTTCAGTTTTGTTCGTACTAATGGCTCACTGCAGCAAAAGCCTCATCGAGGTATATGTGCAAAAATAAAACTGAACATTTGAATCGATTATGGATCACCATGGGCTCATGTATGACTCACTTATTGAGCGAGATAAACAAATTGGATTTGCGGATCGAACTCGGATAGCTAGTCTGGTCTTAGTCTGAGATAATCTGTGGTTACATACAACCCCATGCAAACAGTGTAAACAACATGACGCCGCTGGAAATCCAGGTCACCAACGTGATTTTGCAGATCACCAAAGTGATTTTGCTTAAATTGCGCATTGTACATTTTGGAGTTACATGCCTCTTTCATATGTCTCAAATATACAGCATAATAAGACAATTGTGAGAGGTTTGGAAATATGGACGATTCCTCGACAGAGTGGAAGCTGATCAAATTATAAACTGCTAGAATTGTGAGATTTGTTTACTTTTTGTATGAACCATTATCTGAACTAAGACAAAATGACATTTTTGTCACTGACTGATCCACATTGTAAAATATAGCATCCTTGAAACACATAGAAAACTAGGACAGCGCAAAAATCCCAAGTATTCATCTCAGTTGGTTTATATCTGATCTAAGTAACTAACAACTATGTACGAACAGTTGACGAGAATATGTCATTTCCACTCAATATTCAATCGGATTAACACAATGTCAATAGGTAATATAGGCAATAGAAATGAAATAAAACATCTTTCACCAATGACACTACTTTATGTCCACTAGGAACATACACCCCTAAACTGATTGAACAGATGAAAAGAAATTCAGATGAGTGAAGTTGTGTAATTACGTGACTTGTCGCATAAGTTACAAAAGTGTATCGTAAGTTACATAAGCTTATAACAAAGCCGTGTGAATTAGGAAACATTTTTTGTTGGAATCAAATCCAAAATATTTATTATGTCAACATTAAGTAACTATTTCTAACATTGTTACTATCAAAATTATACTATCCAGATACTCTTGACAGTGCAGACTAAGTACGGGGTCCAATCCCACAGTTGTTAATTAATCAGAAAGTAATTAGTAAAGAAATATTCGTTTCTAAACATTTCTTATTGTATTTCGGGAATAAATAGTTAAAGGGACTGCAGGGATATACAGCAACCTACCCCATGTAACTTACGTGATGCATATTTGTTACTTACGTGACACTGAATAACAATATTTATATCCCGTGTGGAGAAATATTGTAAAGTGACTGATGACAACTACGCATATCTACTAAATCATTGTTCAAGCTATTGCCCCGGGTGAGAAGTTTTAAGATTCTTCCAACCTAATCAGAATTTGTAACACGTGCCCAATAAACCAGAACTGCCCTATTTCTCTGAGTAACTTACGTGACACTGTTTTGAGTTGACCCTAGAAGCTCATCAATTTGACTGAAATTACCAAAAACCCATTAAAATTAAAGAAATACTTTTATTTGAGTGAATTGTTTTGGTATTGGTGTAGTCATGGCTGTTAATTGTTTCAGATGTCACAAATTCATCTCTAGCGGGAATGAAAATGTAATTGACGTGACGTGGAATCGCCCATGTATTTCAAGGGGTTGTTTTCTTATTTATTTTGGGAATGATACTGAGTTTTGGGAATTGACATGGCTACAATTATATATATATTTATATTTAAAGAATATTTCCAGTGATAACATTTAATACTTTTATTTGATATTTTGGGTCGAGTGACAGAAAAAAAGACTCAAACTAGCTAAATTAGCTAAAACATCTACATATAAGGCAATTTCTGGGCGAGGTGAATATTTGCTGATAGTTGACCATGGAAAGTTACATCTAAAGTCGTTATGCGTATGATGAAGGACGTGGAATCTTCTCTCGTTAGAATAACTGGTTGCTACTTTACCAAAATATATGTTTCATATTACAATGTTTGATGTACTAAAATTTGAGACGGTTGCAAAAATGAAGAATAGGATGTTTATCATCACTGGGAGGCATGTGTGTTTTTTCGAAGTCCCGAGTCCATGCTCTTGTATGAACCATTCATACACCACAACAGGTATGATGGCTTCTTGGCCCCTGATCGTTTTGTTTTTGTTCAGAATTTACTGGGATGAGAATTTACTAGAATGTAATATGTGCTTGTATAATTTGGTTATTATGTGTCTTGTTTTACTTACTTCGATTCAAAGTCTCATGGGCAGGTGTCGGGCAGCACTTCTTGGTTGACCATCAATCGTTTTCATATGCTATTGTCTTTCCCATTCATTCCAAGGCTGATAGATCTTGCGAAAAGATAATTTGGAATATTCAGAATTGAAGCAGAATTCAGATTCATCCACGACAGAAATAAAGAAGATTAAATTCCGAATAAACGTAACCTATCCCTGAAGTGTTAATGAGTACTGTAAGTCTTACTTGACGAAGAATAAAGCACACTTATATGCCATCAATCCGATTTATTTGTTCCTCAGGATACAAAGGAGGTGAAGTCTTTACCCGGGCTGGTGAAAATCCGAGCACCACAGAAATCTGTTTGAGAGATGAACCACTGAGTGGGCGAATGTCCAATACAGACTCCGTACTATTTGTGGACAACGAAAGTAGACCGAGATCGTGTAGATTCTACAGTTTGATTTTTTTTTGTCCGGGTCATCTGTCCTGACCCGATAAAGTTTAACTTTGGAGCGAAATCTGAATATAAAAAGTATAGATACTCACTGCAATAGAAAGGATCTTGAGTGTTCATTGTGCGAGTCTAAGAGTAAGCAACAGCATAACCTGACCAGCCACATAAGAACTCACACTGGAGAGGACCCTTTCAAATGCCCATTGTGCAAGTATAAGTGTAAGCAACAGGGGAACCTGACCAGACACATGAGAACTCACACTGGAGAGGACTCTTTCAAATGCCCATTGTGCAAGTATAAGTGTAAGCAACAGGGCAACCTGACTAGACACATGAGAACTCACACTGGAGAGGACCCTTTCAAATGCCCATTGTGCAAGTATAAGTGTAAGCAACAGGGGAACTTGACCAGACACATGAGAACTCACACTGGAGAGGACTCTTTCAAATGCCCATTGTGCACGTATAAGTGTAAGCAACAGGGGAACCTGACCAGACACATGAGAACTCACACTGGAGAGAAACCTTTCAAATGCCCATTGTGCAAGTATAAGTGTAAGCAACAGGGGAATCTGACCAGACACATGAGAACTCACACTGGAGAGAAACCATTCTTGTGTTCATGGTGCAATTACAGGTGTGCAGAAAAGAATAACGTGATCAGCCACATGAGAACTCACACTGGAGACAAACCTTTCACATGTGTATTGTGTGGGTATAAATGTATGCAACAGCAGAGCCTGACCAGCCACATGAGAACTCACACTGGCGAGAAGCCCTTCAGGTGTTCGTTGTGTGAGTACAAATGTACAAACCAGAGTGGTCTGACAAGACACATGATAACTCACACTGGAGAGATACCTTACGCGTGTTCGTTGTGTCAGTACAAATGTATAAACCAGCATCACCTGACCGACCACATGAGAATTCACACTGGAGAGAAACCCTTCGCGTGTCCACGGTGTGAGTACAAATGTGCACGAAAATATCACTTGACCAGCCACATGAGAACTCACACTGGAGAGAAACCCTTCAAGTGTTCATTGTGTGAGTATAAATGTATACAACAGCATCACTTGACCAGCCACATGAGAACTCACACTGGAGAGAAGCCCTTCAACTGTTCGTTGTGCGAGTACAAATGTACACACAAGAGTGGTCTGACAAGACACATGAGAACTCACACTGGAGAGAAACCTTACGCGTGTTCATTGTGTGAGTACAAATGTATAAACCAGCATCACCTGACCAACCACATGAGAATTCACACTGGAGAGAAACCCTTCGCGTGTTCAATGTGTGAGTATAAATGTATACAACGGCAGCTCCTCATCAGACACATGAGAACTCACACTGGAGTATGAATCTAAGCAAGAGCACTTGAGAACTCACACCGGAGAGAAGCGTTTCAAGTGTTAATTGTTTGAGTACATGTTTACTTTTTGAATCAACCATTATCTGAACTAAGATAAAATGACGTTTTTGTCACTGACTGGACCACATTGTAAAATATAGCATCCTTGAAACACATAGAAAACTAGGACAGCACAAAAATCCCAAGTATTCATCTCAGTTGGTTTATATCTGATCTAAGTAACTAACACCTATGTACGAACAGTTGACGAGAATCTGTCATTTCCACTCAATATTCAATCGGATTAACACAATGTCAATAGGTAATATAGGCAATAGAAATGGAACAAAACATCTTCCACCAATGACACTACCTTATGTCCACTAGGAACATACACCTATAAACTGATTGAACAGATGAAAAGAAATTCAGATGGGTGAAGTTGTGTAATTACGTGACTTGTCACATAAGTTACAAAAGTGTATCGTAAGTGCTCATCAAACAAATCTGACTACACTCATGGGAACTCACTCTGGAGAGAAACCCTTCAAATTAGCTTCGTGTGATTACAAGTGTACACAGCAGCAGAATTTGAGAAAACACTTGAGAACTCGCACTGGTGAGAAGCGTTTCATGTGTTTATTTGTGAATAGATGTGTGCACGTCAAACAAATCTGACTACACACATGAGAACTCACACTGGAGAGAAACGTTCGAAATGTGTGCACAAATTATGTTTGCTACTGCCCTAACTCACAAGGTGTAGAAAGTTAATTATTGTGCATGTAAAAGTGCACAGACCAGACAGTATGACGGTACACCTGATAACTCGCAGGGGAGAAAAATGTTTCAATTTTCCATACTGTGTATTGAAGTGTACATAAGCATAAAATAGTCTGGTAACATATACCAGAACAGGTTGTTTTATTGGTCAAATTTATTAGCAATTCATGCACACAGTGCAAACAAAAACATCAATGTTAGCAATGTCACATTTTTGGGGTCCGTGGGTGTCCTCATATGCTGAAACCGATGGTCCTCCAAAAGTAATGGCCGTACATATAACTAAAATGTTATCTTATGTATATCTACTTGCATCTGGCATTAAATAGGAATAAATGTTTTTAAAATCAGTGTAATACTTTAGAAAATTATTTGCTTTTAAGTTTGAGTGTTCAGTGGTGACCCCATTTTATGGAATGACCCATATACCAAAATATGCAGTAAACATATACCAGTACATATACCGGAAACATATAACATATACATCCCAAGCAACAGAAACCTGATAATGTAGTGTATAGCACTATAATTGCGCTTGTCTTTATGGCGCTAATGTAAACATCCTGCATGTGCCTTGTGCTGTCCTCCGTGTCATACAGGGTGGATGATGGGTGTCTGGTTCCATGTTGCTTCAAGGATTTCTTTATTTGAAGCAACAGAAACGCAGCCTGGCTGGGTGGGGCTTCGTCGTGATATGAATGAAATATTGTTGAAAGTGAAGTTAAATCCTATTCGCTCACTTGCTCACCTTTCAAAATAAGCACAATGACATGCAAGATCAACTGACATACTGGTAACATATACTAATACATACCGGTAGTAACATATACCAGTACATACATGTACCAGTAACATGTATGTACTGGTGGTATATGTTTGATGAACCAGTAACAGACCCCGTGGGGCTTCCGGGAATTGACCTGGGATGTCGTTGTGCACACCACAGGTCATGGTAAGTATAGGTCTGAGCTCTTCAGACAGCTTGTCGGAAGAGGCGACTAACTGAGGCACCCGTGGGGTTCCCGGGTGTGAAAAGGAATAGGACCCCACCCGTGTGGTTACCGGGTGTGAAAAGGAATAGGACCCAACGTCGTGATATGACTGAAATATAGTCGAAAGCAACGTTAAATCATATTTACTCACTCACTCTGTACCAGTAACACATCAGAAACATATGCAATAGGGCCTACACCATTCCCAGACCTTTAAAATAAGTGAACTGATGCACAAGCTTAACTGACATGCCAGTAAGATATACCAGTACATACCAGTAGTAACATATACCAGTAATTATTAATCAACTATCAATGATATGAATCCAATACAAAGAAATCGGCCTGCTTGATATGACCCCAAACCGGGCCAATATGAGGAAGGCGGGCCAATACGGAAAAGCAGGTCCAATACGGGAAAACAGGGCCAATATGGGCTGGGCCAATATGACTTTCAACATGGCGACGTTGAGGATGAACGATCCTCGATTCGCGATCTTCTCCGAATGATGTCACTGATTTCTGTAACTTTGAACGGATATTCAATGGCTTGTGATAATTTTCGATAGAGCTATACGTGCCGATACACAAACCTTGAAATCAAGTGAGTTGAGTCATGCTGAAATAGACTATAGAAATCGACGTGCTAAGTACAAGCAGCCGTCAAAACAGCAATCCAACACTTACAGCAGCGCACTGATGAACGAAGCGATAACTACAGTGATATATTACAACAGAAAGATGTCAGACTTGCAGCTAGAAGAGTTATTCACATATGGATAGAACCGACAGAAATTATGCGGTCGAAAGACCTGTAAAATGATGTTGAAAACTAGGGTCTCCGAATCGGGACTGGATTTGGTCCAAATTTACGCCAGATTATAAGGTTGTATTTTACTGCACCGTTCTTATCAAATAAAATTAGTATTTCATCTGCTTGTATCTTTTCGACTCCGTTTCATACGTTGAAGACCCACGCCCAGGTTGAAGATGATCGGCCTATTCACCGTCCCGATTGTCACCGTCGTTTCCGATAGCGTTACTGTAGAGGGGATCGACTTTCCGACGATAATGGCACTTCAAAAAGCACATAATAATCGTAGGAAATAGGCCTATTGTGAAGGAAGAAATACAGGGAGTCGCTGTACTAAAATATTCCTTCATGCATGTATTAAAATCGATAAAAAAAAATTGTAGGTGAGTTAATTAATAAAAATGTCATTAACCAAGTGTTTTCATATTGGCCTGGTTATAGGTCCTCGGTCAGCCGTATTGGCCCTCGGCCTGCGACCTCGGGCCAATACGGCAGGCCTCGGAGCTATAACAAGGCCAATATGAAAACACTTGGTTAATAACATAATAATATCAGTAACATATACCAGTACATATTCATATACCAGTACATACCTGTATTGTATACCAGTACATACCAGTGACATATACCAGCATAAATCGGAAACATATGTAATACACCAGTCCCATTCCTTTAAAATAAGTGAACTGACATACAAGCTGAA
Organism: Hanleya hanleyi; assembly: GCA_036873755.1. Taxonomy (NCBI): domain Eukaryota; kingdom Metazoa; phylum Mollusca; class Polyplacophora; order Lepidopleurida; family Hanleyidae; genus Hanleya; species Hanleya hanleyi. Next base: position 1,965 of record JAVTVY010003380.1, on the reverse strand, counting down.
CGGATATACCAGTAGCATATACCAGTACATACCGGTAACATATACCAGTACATACTGGTAACATATACCTGTACACACCAGTAACATATACCAGTACATACCAGTAACATATACCAGTACATACCAGTAACATATACCAGTACATACCAGTAACATATACCAGTACATACCAGTAACACATACCAGTACATACCAGTAACATATATCAGTACATACCAGTAACATATACCTGTACATACCAGTAACATATACCAGTACATAACAGTAACATATACCAGTACATACCAGTAACATATACCAGTACATACCAGTAACATATACCTGTACATACCAGTAGTAACCTATACCTGTACATAACTGTAACAAAAACAAGTACACAGGTAACATATACCAGTAGCATATATCAGTACGTATCGGAAACATATGCAATGCACCAGTCTCAGGCCTTTAACATAAGTGAACTGACGTAAAAGCTTAACTGACATACCAATAACATTTACCAGTACATACCGGTAACATATACCAGTACATACTGATAACATATACCTGTTCGTACCAGTAACATATACCAGTATATACCAGTAGCATATACCAGTATATACCAGTAACATATACCAGTACATATCGGGGGGGGGGGCGGGAGTGTGGCCATGGTGAAAGAGTGCACGCTCGTAATCTCGGCTGCTGGTCTGGCGTGGGTTCGAATCCCACCGAGGACTTTCAGGATATGAAAATATCCCCGCTCGCAGCTGGGCTTATCGGTGCTCAGGGTAAAAGGAACTGAGGGCGCTCTCGTGTCCAGGCACATGTAGGCCCTGTCGTGATATGGCTGAAAAATTGTTGAAAACGACGTTAAATCCTACTCACTCACTCACCCTGTACATATCGGAAAGAAGATTTATGGAGTTTCGGTCTGAGCGAAGTCCGCCTGGACTCTGAGAGGAGAGTTTTGGATGACCTCACAGAACGGCTGCTTGGGTAGACATCAGATATATATTTTGATTGTTCACTAATTTGAGCACAGTCCACAGTCATATTAGGTAGATTTCAACTTGATATGACATAGAGGTACGGCTGTGTACACAGAAAAATCGTGTTAGTTTTTGCCTACTGCTGTTTTCCCGGTTCTGGGTATAGAAGAGCAGAAACTGGATAAAGAATATTGAAGCGACCAGTCTAATAATGCACTAAAATAAAGCTAATATCAGTCAATACCCTCGCAGGATATTACTATCTGTGGAGAGAGAAAAACATCTCTTGGGCTCACTACTTGTGCACGAAACTTCAACTTGTCACGTACACTGGCGGGCAACACTCTCGAGTCTTCATTATGCCAGGTTCAGATGGAGACGGACTACTGAGGCCCAGACCAGTAGTATACAAGGTGTAAATCATCGAATTAGCGCCTCACTGCGCATGCGCAGAACCTGTTTTGACGTCACAATTGGGGGCGGTTGGGGCGTTGCGCATGCGTGAGTTTGATGTGAGTGGGTGGGTTCAAAATGGCGGCACCATATTTTACACAGACAACTTAAAGTCCGCCATTTTGAACCCACCCACTCACCCCGTGCACTGATTGACCTGGGTGATGAGTGGGTGGGTTCAAAATGGCGGTCTGACTGACAAAAAAAAAAGTTCCGGCAAAAAAAAAAAAAAAAATGTATTCATGCGCGGTGATGCGGTTTGGCCGTGGTTTTGGCGGTGATTCGGTCTCGGGGAAAAGCTTCCGCGGAGAAAAAGTAGTCCCTGGATAAAATGGTCCGATGGGGTCGAGTGAGGTATCAAAGTGAAGCTTAGGTGAAGGGACATCTAATGGGTTGGGTGTGGGGTTGACATATCGGCCTTCTGCGCATGCGCGGCGGCCGAAGGGTATGAAAATAGCCTTTTTGGAGCTATGGGAGCCCCTAGTTGACCGATGGGGTCGAGTGAGGTATCAAAGTGAAGCATTCATGAAGGGTCATCTGA